>OX401404.1:44356836-44431836 GCA_947846245.1 Cerastoderma edule | reverse complement strand
CTGTCCCAAGCTGAAAGGGTTTGCAGACGACATTTCAAAATGGGATGAAATTGGCAAATATTCTTCCGATTGGGCAAAACGTTGTTGGGAAAGGGAAGAAATGCTCGTTACACAATGTTTACTAGAGTGGTCTACAACACAGTGTTTGAGTATCGTTATTGTTTGGTGATATGTTATATAATTATCTGTTATATACGAATTGGGTTTCCAACGATTTCCACGTAGTTTCGGTTATGAGACGTATAGCAGTGCTCTTATTAACGCTCCTGAAATCTTCATACCAGTAATGTACATAACATTCTCCTCCCTGCGTGAAAATAATTGCTAAAAATTTAGAAACGCATTATTTCACATTCTTGTACTTTTTATGTGGATGGTTGTCGTTAAACTTGCGTCGGAAAGACTTCATTTGACATAGAATATTTGGCAATTCCTGGGCTTCGAGCCATCTGATCTCATTTCCATGACTATTTGTGTTTTCTCTTATTTAAGACAACCCTAGAAATGTAAAAAATGTGACCTTGTATCTAATATCAGTATTGAAGTAATTGTAAAGATAAATATTTCTAATATCAAATTAGATGTGTTATTATTGTTGGTTTTATGTGAAAACGACTATCGGTGTCTGTCATTCTATATTGAGTATAACATTAAATAAAAAGTATCTAAAATGGAATGGAATAAAACAGATACATCAATATTACCTGAAGTTATTTTGTCACCAATCCAAATCGTAATTGTGTAAACAAATGTCAGGAACTATGAAATCCAGCATGTAAAAATATAACTATAGCAAACAGGCACCTGACTAACTAAACGTTATGAATTATTCCGATATTTAAAATCCATGTAATAAAACATTATATTCTTCTCTTTAAAACTCAATAACCCCGATATACCCCTATCATTGATGTCTATTGTCTTTACAAAAAAAATCTTTGCGCTACGAACAACTGCAGGTATCCCTTAACCCATTACCAAACAATTAACGACTTTTAACCACTTTGTTGATGAAGATTCTGGAAAACACTGTGTGAAAAGGAGAAATTACTCGCAACGAGCAATTTCTCCTTTTCCAACAATGTTTTCTACTCTATCATATGATTATGTTCATCGCATTTTGAATTGTCGTCTGCAACCTCTTCAATTTGGTAACAGTCGAAAATTTCGCGTTTGGTAAAGATTTTATCCATCAATGCCCCCTTTTCGAGCATTTTGAATATGTTTTCAAAAACAAACGCAACGACAGGCTGATCCTTTGCCATCTAATTTGACTTTTCATAAATATCTATTTGTTAGTTGTAAGTGTTTATTTCATTTTCATAGGATGCATGTACATATAGAATTATAATAGCTATGAACATATGTGTCTAATGTTCAAATAAGATAATGCTATGTTTATCCAATTCAGTCAAATGGGACTGTGTGACTAGAGACTGAATAAAAAGCATGGTCTTTTATTGTTAATAAACCGTTTACTTGCGACAGTAGGATAAATTGATTATTAAGGTAGAATATCCATAATCCGCCATTTCGAATCTAATTTTTTCCTTCGTATTATTTCGGTCGCTTTCGGTATACGTCGGTCGTGGCCGGAACTATTTTGTGTAAAGCGTACCGACAACGGCCGATGTTAGCCGATAACGACTGAAGTAATCCGACGAAAGAAACAGTTTCAAAATGGCGGATTATTGGTATTCTATCTCAAGATGATTTCGTCCTGTCGTCGCACAGGTCTTAAATCATGTATAAAGCTGGTGAAATGTTAAGTTGTCGTACTATGGAGTAAATGGTGAATCTCTCAAGGATAATGACATAAAAACCCTTGAAAAATGATTCGTAGACATCGGGTAATAGAATATTACGCACGCTTTTTCCTTATCTACTCTCTTTTCTGCCAGTTTGCATGCCTAATTTGTGGAGTTTGAAGAATATGCTTGAAAAGCAAACTGAGTGTGAAGCAATTGTTTGATGTATAAAAATGACTATGAAGACAAGAGTACATCTTTTTACAGTAAATAAACCGCTGTGTTCAGTATGCATATGAAATACAAGGAACATTAAGTAAGCGTCCTCATACCTAATTGTTTCTATGTTTTATATTCTAGAATCGTTTGTGTATTCGAAATTTTGCGGAACAAAATCATAGAACACTTTATCAGAGTTTTCAAGAAAACTGTATGGGCTATAAGAATTATGTCGTTAGTAATTACTTTTGTCACAATAGTCTCAATGCTACAATAGCAGCGTTATGAAGCAATTTTGATAACGGGAAAGATTCAAAACGCTCCTTAAGGGAAGCATCATTAACTTAAATCCTTATGAACATTACACCGTTCTTGCGAACAAACTTTGTGTAAATGTTGAATCGTTTCAAACATTATTATTGATCAAAACGACAATTCAAAACTAATGGAAATAACAGTTGAATGAACTTGCAAAAGTGTTCTATATTAGGGTGGTGGGCTTACAACCCGGGGTCCTGGGTTCGAGCCCCACCTACACATCTGGATTCGTTGTAGTAGCCTATGACAAGTCACTTCAGAGCCCTAGCCCAGTACTGGTGGATCGAGGAAAGCTATATATGTTAAAGGCTTAGGCCTTTAACCTGTAACAAAACGGTATGTGGTAGACGGCATTGCTGTACTTGATATCTTTAGCCATTAGAATGCTGGGTAATTTTCTAAAATTAGATTTACGTGTCGTATGCTCTCCAAAACCTTCAATTCTTGCTTAATTCTGTTGAGGAAAGATACCAAGCCAGAGTACACACTGGTTAGATCAACAGCCAGCCGCCAATTTACTTGCCGGCTGGCCTGGATCTAACCTGTTTGTAAGAGCATGAAGTTGGTTCCAGTACTATAAGGGTTAATAGATGCATACATGTATTAATAAATGTATGAAGTAGGGTATAATACTTTAAGTAGGTTTGTAATTTGCCCATACGTCAATGGCAATTTACATCAATTCAAACCATTTCATAGTTCGTCTGCACCATATATACATTGGTACAAAACACATGTAAGTCTGAAATGAAATAAAAGCCAAACATGTCGTTAGAAAGCTCAAACGGGAAAATACCGCTCATCAGTGGTTTAAATAAACACGTTTGCGTCAGATGCAGTAATATAAGCTATGAGGAAAAGTACTGATTGAGCTTTTTATGATATACACACATTAAACTACTCATTCATGAGTAAAGGGTAAATCAGCCTTTTTGTTATTGAATTGCTGATTATTTCGGTCGAACATTGAGCACAACCATATTGGATTTAGTGTATAATGTTTATGTGGTCGTTACACTCCTCTTCAAATAAATATAACTTGATCAAATCAGTCCAGATCAAGAAATAATCATCATTTGAAGACAGTATAGTTTTCTAGTCAGTCTGTTTATCGAACAGTCCTGTGCCTTCTCTGTTGTCCATTTTTTAATCATAATGATAACATCCTACCTGTAGGGATAAGGGAGCTAATGTGGTGGGATTGACATTTGACAAGTCACTTCGGAGCTCTAGCCTGGTTGGCCTGGCACTGGTGGATCCAGGAGAGCCGATACATAACCGAAAAACTGTTGATACGGCGTTAAACACCATACAAACGATATAGATTCGTAACTTGATGCCCACGTATACGATATCGTCACAATCCTTGAATCTAAAAGGAAACTTGGCTGTTGATGACGTTTACGGGGAAATCTAGGTTAAGAACCTTTGTGATTAAGACCCTGGTATGAAGAGAATTATTTTCATAATCTTTATCATATTCCGGAGAGCGATCATATCAGGCGGTTGATCTGCGACTGTGTTGTACATATGTGCGTGTGAAGAACATCGCTGTTCTGACAACACTTTGATAGAACATCTTTGTTAGGAAAAAGTGTGAGTATAGTAGATTCTTTTTTTTATTTCTAAAACGTTTGAAAATGCGTCTATTAGGAAAACGTATGAGAAAGGGTAGATTCCTTCTATTCCTGCCTACGTTCGAAATTCGTTTGTTAGTAAAAGTATTAGAAAGAGTAGATTCGTTTCTATTCCTGCATAAGATTTAATATGCATCTGTTAGGAAAAGTATGAGAAAGAGTAGATTCGATTCTATTCCTGCATAAGATTTGAAATGCATCTGTTAGGAAATCATATGAGAAAGAATAGATTCATTTTGTTCGTACAATCGTTATCATATAAGATAGAGTATACTCAATCTATCATTCCATTAGTTTTGGAATGCGTCTAAAACTGATCTGTTAACACCATAATTGTTTCATAAAGGTTATATAGATGGGATAGCCTTTTATTATATGCCGCGCATGTAAACCAATACAGTCTGTATAACCAATTGATAAACTTCATATATTGATACAGTTTTTGATCCGTCCTGACCAACTACCGTTATAAAGACGACTTCAAAGGATATCAGATATCAGACAACATGAAAACGTTGAGACAAAATGACACATTGTGTACAATCGTAGGCCTCTTTTAGACACACTGTCTAACAACATAACCAATATCAAGCGAATTATTCACGGCTAATACATTATTTTCTTAGAAATGTTTTGAATGCGTCTACAAAACTAGCTTAAAACTGAGTGTAAAGGGTTTCTTGCAGTTATAATGAACTATTGGGTTACATTTTATAATAGATAACGGCGTACTCATCGACGCTTCTATTGAAGCATTACCCCATTAAACGCATTTATTGACATATTTCCCCCAATCTGTGCAATAGCAGAACTTTCTGTTGGAGAAGAACGTTACCTATTTTTTAACACGACGAGTTTTACTTGTCTTCGCAAAGACCTAATAACCAATGTTATTAGGTATTCGGTGTGCAGGGCCGAGCCTCAATCGTTCAGAATCTTTCAGTCGTTCGATGTATCGAACTCGAAAGAAGTAGTGAGATAAGAGGAGAAAAATGGAGCATAAGAAATCATGTTATTGATAATGGGTCGAAAAAGTAAAAAAAGACAGCTCGTTGAGGAGGTTGCACGCAATAGTTACAAACAATTTCTTCATTGGACGGTGTATGAAGTTAAAGCAAAATAACGTATAATGGTTTGTTTCTTATCACCAATATTGTGTCTATGTTGGAATCCAGTCAGGGAAACTGTGAGATGATGCACGGATACAGTTTTTTCATGGTGGAATGACTGCCTTTTTAACATAGGTCAGTTGAAAAAGAAAGTCGAATTTGTATACCAGTATATCTATCTGCCTCTCTTTCAACGAGTAGAAGACCGTTTTCTGGATCATCTTAAACTTACAATAAGCTACAGTACTAATAACAAATAAGTACAACTTACTCTGATGATCCAATCTGTAATAACCTATCTACGTCGGGATCATCCGGACAATAGAAAGACGGAAACCAACCGACTAGAAGCAAGCCATTCTCCTACGCAGTGATCTCCCTTTTCATTGTTTTGGGGATACTGCAGTGTAGCCTGGGATTCTGGTCCATATACAGTATCCCAAATGTGGGTATGCATGGGCCAGGACCCCAGGCTAACTGCAATGTTGCAAAGGTACGTACTCCTGCGCGGAAATGGGTCGCAAGTGCTATCTTCATTTCAAAGGGAGTTTATTCAATATAACACTATAAACTGGTAGTTAGTAGTTTGGTACATATTTATTCAAATTTATATATTGCATATATAGAATGCGTAATATCACGTTTTGACATTGAAACATGTACATTGCAAGACACGATGCTAACTGTATTTACAGAAATGACTTATTGCTGAACCAATTCCTGTTACAAAGTAATTGTTTGACAATCCACCATTGCAGCAAAGGGCTTTAGAAAACAATGTGACAAAAATGACAATTTGCTCTTAAAAGAGCAAATTGTCCTCTTTGCCACGTTTTGCATCCGATTGACTCATTTAAATACTTTGTTATTGAAGTATTTGTTTCATGATCTTGTTCTAAGTACATACATTGTCGTTTAGAACTAATTAATGACTGAAGCATTTTCTATTGACATTTTGACAATTGTATTCATAAAAGTCATCCTTTGCAAATTGCTAGTATAAAGGTAACATGGAAAGGTTTTATCAGCGCAACTTATATAGACAAAAACACAGAACATGTATATTGCATCTAGAATGATTTTGATCATGATTCAACGTTACTAGGTGTAGCCTGGGTAGAGACAACATTGACATTGACTATAAACACATGTATGAATACTAACATTACATGTATGAATAATTACATAACATTCAGTGCCCACACCATTGTCCAAAGACCAGATAAATTATGGCTTTAATGGCTTCAGTCTATGGAATTCCAAGTTCAAGGTCAAAATGTTGAGAAAGGTCAAGAAAGGTCAAAAGCACTGGCTAGGATTGAGAGAGCATGGGTATTAAAAGTATTGCTGAGAAATAACTGGATAAATGTGGAAAATAGTATAAAACCATGTACAATCAAAAAAGAAATCAATATTTAACATAAAAACAATTGGCATTTAGGGCTCAAACCAAAATGTTTACATAAAATATCTCTTTCTGTTTTGATACACTGTTTCTTTGGGTATTCGTTACAAAAAAGCACTCTATGAAGTTATGAGATTCCGGTACATTTGTATAATATGATCAATAAATGTTATCTGTCATGCTAACTGCAAACTCACGAATCAGCATACAGAGTCAGTCTTAGTGACAATTGACACAGATTCATCTGAGATGGCATCTTGTGACAAACCATTTTGAAATATGAAATATCCAAACAATGGTAAATCTAATACCATACCAAGAGTTCAGTGCAAGTCTGTAAATTGAGGGTTCAATGCAATACTATAGTAAGTGATTCATGAAAACGAAGCACTTACTATAGTATTGCATTGAATCCTCGAAATGTCCTTCACAAAAACAAGTTTATTCTAGTGATGCACTGAATACAAGAAACCCAGTGTGATAATTCAATATATTTATTGCTTTACAAAACTATATACTGTATGCCAAGCCTTTAACCCTTTCCCAAACAACAAATTTTCGACTGCCCCAAATTGAAAGGGTTTGCAGAAGACATTTCAATATAGGATGAAATCGGAAAATAATCCTCTGAAAGGGCAGAAAACATTGTGGGAAAAGGAAAAATTGCTTGTCACGAGCAATTTCTCCTTTTCTTACAATGTTTTCTAAAGTCGTCTGCAACAAAGTGGTCAAATGTTGTTATTGTTTGGGAAAGGGTTAATGAGGTTCTGTTAAAAAGGAAATTATTATTATGGAAACATTTAATGAAGTATTGGAAAATGACTTGAGAAAAACAAACAAACTAGATTCCTAGACAATATCTCAATAAATAACAAAGATACAACATTGAAAATCAAAAAGAGTATACATGCATATCAACATGTGAAAACATAATCTCAGACAAAACAAAACGAAAACTATCCTTCCACCCAATATTCCATGAATACTTAACTTTAGCTCATGCCTTTTTCCTATGGTGTTTCTTCATCCATCAATATACTTCTCTTCATCTTTCTCTTCCAATATATGTCCTTTGGAAATGACTTAAGAGGTGATGTATGCATAAGCATATTATAGCAGATAACCACATGAATGCCCATTGTTTCATAAGATTTTCTTGAAACACAACTCCATGCAATTTTATTCATTCTCACTATACACTATAAATCAGTTTCTGGGGACACTTTAAAAACCAGAATCCATGGAATAAAGGGTTAAACAGTATAACATATATGTAATATTTCTACATCATAAATCATCAAAAAGAAATTCTTAAAAAAATGTTTTGGTACATAAATTGAAACTAAATCATTAATAGAATACAAAATAAAGTTGGCATCTACCAACTACGTAAAATAATTATGAATGACCAACACTCCTACTGTCAAACTTGTTTTGCCATATTAATATGATATAAACTATTCTTATAGTCGCAAATTGAAGGAAAAGAGAATTAAAAATGGAAATTGGACCAAGTTGTCTCAATGCTAGAACGTGTTTATAAACAGGGAATTGCTTATACAAGCCATGTGTTCTTGTATCATCAACTTAGAAATTGTCAAGGGCAAGCCTTCCATATCATGGAATTGTATAGGACTTAACCCTAATACATGTATATCTAGAACAGACTTCATGCTTATACAAACAGATTGGTTTCAGGCCAGCCACCAAGTTAATTGGCAGTTGGCCTGTGATCTAATCTGTTTGCTACTCTGAGCATCTTTCGTCAACAAAATTAAGCAGATATTTCAGGTTTTAGAAACAAGATTACACAAAAATATATTTTTTAGAAAATTACCCAGCATTCTAAGACTTAAGAGCCTTCTGTGACTAAAGGAAGAACTGATGATGAACAAGCAATTTGAGTGGACCCTTTTGGTAGGTACGAAAAGGTCATTTTAACCATGAAAAGATACATGTTCCTGCCATTTAATGCTTCTATACTTTCTAGGCTAATAATGTTGGTCAATGAAGGTGCTTTTAGATAAATGAGAGAATGACAGAATAAAGAAATAAATTGGTGAACATATAAATACATGTAAACAGTGAGACTTTGGCATATTTTTATATCTGGCAATTTACACCATACATTTTTTCCTTTTCGTTCTTTTAGAAAAATCTGGCCAACGATTTAAAAATAAAAAACATAAACACAGAAGCCATTTCAGCAAATGACTTGATTGGTTAATTCAACTACAGCATATCTTCACAAACATTTAAATAAGTATTATCCAATTATACATATTTTCAAAAATGTTTTGGCTACTTTTGAAATCACTTTTAAACACACCTGCTGCAAGTCATTTGAAAACTGAAAAGACTTAAACAAATAGCTTCCATAAAGTAAGACTATTTAACTCTTCTGTTAATTTTACTCCTTTTGAAACGCCTGCATTCAGGCTTCAGAAACAACTTGGACCATTAAGAAAATCATCAATCAAGTAATTTCCCCTCTTGACAAAATAACAAAATAGCTATTTGCCGAAATAAAAAAATAAATGTTACTTTGGAAACCCTTCATGGCTATCCAGTGTTGCTTTCAGTCCAGCACAGTACTAAATTTGAATATGAGAAAACAGGGGGAAAGGTTGTGCACATTAGACATGTTTAACTATCAATCTTTACAAAACACATTTGATTATACCTCATCTAGGAAAAGAAAATTTACAAAACATGACTAGGTACAAAATAAACGAGCTATCCCGGCTCTTTATTAAATGGCTGAAGAAAAAAAAAATGTTTCAATTGGCACAAAATAGATGATTCTTCTCTTGTCCTATAATCACAATAGAATGACACAGACAGAACTTAAATATGAGTGATAAACATACCCATTGGCAACTGTCTACACATATAAGACATTTAAATAATTGTGACAAATCAGGACCATACTCATGCTGATGATCACTTTGAGGGGGGTTTAGTACAACACTAATGTAAGTGCTCAACATTTGTGAAGGACTGACAACAGTGATGTATTAAGCCCTTAAAATGACACCAATGACCTGCATTTTGAGGGTTCAATGCAAGACTATAGTAAGTGATTCATAAACATGAAGCATTTACTATAGTATTGCACTGAACCCTCGAAATGTGAAGCACTTACTATGGCCTTGCATTGAACCTTCAATTTTCACTTAGGCACAAGATTTCAAAATGTATACGGAAATATCAGTCTAAGTCATGCATACTCCGCGATCGGCAAAAATAACTAATATCTACAAATTATTTCAGTCTTGGCCCTATCCAAATTCCTTGGAGTTTCTATCTTTTCCCTGATAAACTCATACAAACAGTATGACCATCTTTCGCTCAATGTGGAATGTTATGTAACCAAGTAACAAATAAGTACAAAATTGACTGCATAATTTTTAATGGAGCAAATTAAAATTGCAAATGCACTTCTAATTGTTGTCATGACTATCAAACCACGGGTATAATTCAATTAACCTCATATATCACTTAACATAAGTCAAAAATAGCTTCTGGCTAATGTACAGTTTGAGGTTCAGTGCAAGAGTACAGTACAAACTTCCATTTGGCCTATGTAAATGGCTGATTTAAGTCTTGTACTGTACCTTTAAATCATGTGATTGCTCATAACTACAAACACAGATCTTTTAATATAGGTTTATAAAACAAGTAGACATGGATAATTCAGAACTCTAAGATTTACACATGTATTGTCCTGAAACGAGTTACATATAGTCATGGTATATAGCAGAATCAAAAGCTTGAAATACTCTTTCTTCTCAATGCTTTATCCCTCTTCTACTTTGCCATAAAAAGATATTACAATATAGCTAATTTTTACATATTGAGGGGTCAGCGCGATACTAAAGTGAGTGTTTCACATTTGTTTAGCACTTACTAGAGTATTGCAAGGAACCCATCATACCGGTATTCCTATCATAAGTATTTTCTAAGAGACAATTTAAAATTGGCAAGATATTGATAACATAAACAAACAAAAATAATATTAAATTTTTTTCCTCAAATAAATATTTTGATTTAATTTTTTTCAACTAAACAACAATTTCTTTTCATTGTCTAAAATTGAAAAGTGTACAGAAAACAGTTGAAATAAAAAAGATTTGAAGAAATGCCTAGGCAAGGCAGAAATTGTTTTTCTAAAATAATCCAAAAAATTCGCTGTATCAAATTCAAAAAGACCATAGATTATTAGTTAAAAGTGAGATCCTCAAGTTGTCAGGCAAATTAGAAAATGGATGGTAGCAAAAAATAAATAATATTGATTCTTAATCAAACGCCAAATTCTCGACTCTCACAAATTGAAAGAGATTGCAGACAACATTTCAAAATGTGACGGAATCGAAAAATAATCTTCAGATAGGGCAGAAAACATTATTGCAAAAGGTGGAATTGATTGTTAAGAGCAATTTCTCTTTTTTCCACAATGTTTGCTGGAGACATCTGCAACAAAACAGTCAAATGTCGATAATGTTTGGTTATGGTTATGAATTAAATGACAGACAGTTGATATTGTTAAATGAGATTTCATGATAGAATGAAATAAGAAACTTTATTAATAGTGCAATAAGAAAAGCCATCACAAAATCATCTAATATTGAGTTTGATAAGTCTTTAATGTAGATACTCCTTTTCCTCAGGAGATAATAAATAAACAAACACAATTGCATACAATAAAATACATGTACACAGAAAATTCAACTTAACATATGAGTTACAATTGCAAACAATAAGAAGGCAAAGATGCATAGACTTATAATTAATGACTAACACCTGATACTAGTATGTACAACTGTGATAGTTCTATGGTTGTGATACACCAAACAACTGTGATAGTTCTATGGTGTGATACACCAAACAACTGTGATAGTTCTATGGTTGTGATACACCAAACAACTGTGATAGTTCTATGGGTGTGATACACCAAACAACTGTGATAGTTCTATGGTTGTGATACACCAAACAACTGTGATAGTTCTATGGGTGTGATACACCAAACAACTGTGATAGTTCTATGGTTGTGATACACCAAACAACTGTGATAGTTCTATGGGTGTGATACACCAAACAACTGTGATAGTTCTATGGTTGTGATACACCAAACAACTGTGATAGTTCTATGGGTGTGATACACCAAACAACTGTGATAGTTCTATGGTTGTGATACACCAAACAACTGTGATAGTTCTATGGGTGTGATACACCAAACAACTGTGATAGTTCTATGGTTGTGATACACCAAACAACTGTGATAGTTCTATGGGTGTGATACACCAAATCATCAAATAGTGGTCATGATTATCATAAAAAACAACTGACAAAATGACAAATCCCCTGGCCAGATCTTTACCAGAGATGATTTCAAAATAAGAGCTTGAAACAAATGTCAAAATGCACATATGCATTTGTTTGTCTGGAGGTTTTAGATAATTTCATTGTTAAATCCATTATGAATACCGTTTTAGAGAGGATTTTTTGTAAGGTATATCGTTCATTATAGATCATTTCTATCTTTGATACAATGAATGGGTGAACATCAGCTGGTTGAATGTTTTGATCAATTCAAACCAACTTTGATGACAATGTTAAAGAAGCCTATAGAAACCACAGTGACAAAAGTTTAAATTCCTCTCGACAAGCAATTAATACTTTTGTCAAAATGCTTTCAGCCTAATTTGATAATTAAAACATAACTGTTTATGCATTTTTTGTCTTCTTCTGGTGCTTTCAATTTGGACCAGTCAAATTGGTTTTCCAATAGGGGGTGATGGGTCAGTCTTAAAGTATTGAGGTACATTAACAAATATAAATGTGACAACCAAAACAAGAAAGGCTTCTTATTGGATCTGCGCCATTGATATGAAAGATCATGACTAAATTCTCCTAACATCTGTGTCACTTATGAGGGGCTATTTTGTCAGTATCTATTGCTAATGGTTAATCATTTTGAATGAGAAAAACACAATTTCTAGAACTGAGTATTGCACAAACAATTCTCCAGGATTTTGTGGATGGTCAAAATTAAAAGCAGCAGCAGGAGATTACTAACACACATAATAATGAAACCATCTTTATGATCATATCATTGAGACTCAAGAAGAAATTGATCATTATAAGCCAGCCAGTTATTCTTTTGTTGCAACAATTATCAGAGACTTATGCTAAAGGTGCTACATTTTTTAACAAGTACACCCATTGTAGGGGGAAATGCAAATGATGCATAATTTCTTAGTACCGCAATGTGTGATATCTCTGCGACAGAATGCTGACAAACCCACACTGACAATCTATAAATATAGTTAAATGAATTTTGATGAAAAACTAAGAATTACATAATCCTGAAACCTCAAGTTTTTTATCTTGAAAAAGTAATTTTGCTATATCATAATATAGGGACAAAAAGTCTAAAAGACTGTGAAAATCAGGAATGTTCAATATCTTCACCCATGTATTTTCTACCTTAATTCATAAAGAAAGTGTTACGAAAAACACTTTATAATAACCCCCTGCTGTTGCTTTTAATTTCGACCAACAAAAACAAAACTACATCATTAAATAATTTTTATATAAACAGACACAGATTATGTCTGCAGCATGGCAGCAAGCTGGTCTTCATCGTAAGACTCCATAAACACACTTGATCGACATGTGGCTTTAATCATTGACGAGTCCATTTTCGGTGGGTTGAGCAGGGATCGACCCTGTAACTCTGCTGTGTAATCCTTAATGAGATGAGCAATGTCTGTAGCCTGTGTAAAAATAGAATAGAACATTTTACAGAAACTGACATATTGCCATGTTAATGAGAAGAACTTAATTCGCTAGAGTTAATGCTAAGAATGCTGGATAATTTTCTCAAAATAGATTTTTGTGTCTTCTACTTCCCAAAACCTTGAATAACTGCTTGATTTGATGATACACATATATTATGTTTTCACATTTTAAACCTAACTCAATCATTTATCATGTAAATTATCTTTAAAAAATGTTAACAAAGTGTTGATTTGCAAATGAATGCATTGTTATATCAAAATACATGATGATAAAACCCTTATTGGAGATAAAATGAGCTTATTTGAGTGTAATTCATCGGTGAGAGAAAACCTTCAAAAAAGTTCTGATGAATTAATAGTTATCACTCTTAACCAAACCACCTTTGAATGAGTGAATGCTATTTACCCGGTTTGTTTGAAACATATACTTGGTTCCCTTAGCGACGTCGCCAACAATTAACATAATACTTTTGATAGCTGGACTAGTATGGAGAACGTCTGTATACTCATAGGACTGAATGATTCTCTGCAAAAATAAGATGATACATTAAAGAAGTTTGTTTGGTGTTCAACGCCATATCAACAATTTTTCAGATATGTAACAGCTTTCCTGGAAACCCAGTACTAGGCTAGGGCTCTGAAGTGACTTGCCAAAGGTTACTCCTACAGAGCCAGGTGTTAATGGGGCTTGAACCCGGAACCCCAAGTTCCAAATCCGCAATCTTAACCACTGGTCCATGTTGGACCCTCACAGAACAGAGAATACAAATATCCACCCAAAGCAAACAAAAATAAACAAGCAATATCAATCAGTGTTTCACTTGAAAACTAAATACAATAGCAAGGTTATAATGACTCAAGTTTCCATTCATTATTTTCGAAATGTTTGTTTGCCTGTTTGGTGATCAGGTTTTCATATCAATCCTTTTAAATGTATATTACAATGCCCAGTTCATCATTGATGGAAAAAGACGCCTTACTTAACTCTTAGAATGTTGGGTAATTTCAGAAAAATAGATTTTTACCTTGCCTGCTTTGCAACCTATTCTTCTTAAAGGTTAAGGACTACAGATGGCAAGTGAGAAATTGCTTGTGTGAGTAGTTTCTCTTTATTCAGCAATAACTACCAACTCCACAAAATTGACTTTAATTACATGGCTTGCTCGGAAAAAAGATAAAGTAACCATTTCATGTCTCACATTTTACTGGTAGAGAAGGTGAAATTTCAAAATTTATAAGTTACTACAGTAGACAGCTATGAAATATGAAATAATCATTTCCTTTACTAATGTTGGTTAAAACCATTGTGACCAAAAGAAGAAACTACTCATGTTAATTAATTTCTTCTTTTTTCACACTTGTAATTTTGAGACATCTGCTACCTGTGCATTTATATGTAGTTGAATAAGGGAAAAGGTTCAATGTTTGTGAAAAAAGCACTTACAAATGTTTTCGCCTCCAACAGATGTATACCCTTCTGGTCTACGGCCAACAACAAACTCTTTGGTAAAGATGATGTGTAACATTGCTGGAAAATGATAAGATGAGTAAACAACTTGTTATAACCTAGTGCTCCATAAGTTCAATCAAATCAAATGAATCCTTTAAGAAAAAGCCCAAGAAATCTATATGGAAATTAAAGATTTTTGATGTATAGTGTTAAGCACATCGTTCATTCTTTAGTTATGTAGTAAATTATTTTGGATTCACCAGTACACGGCTAGGTTTCTAAAGTGTCTTTCCCAGACTCCTATGAATCCAGAAGTGTCAATGGGAATGAAAACTGGTAAAAAGGTATTTGTCATTTTGTCTCCGCAGCAGTTATGATATTTGTTTATAGAGGGTTTAACACCTTGTCAACATGGTTTCATTTATCTCACAGCTTTCCAGCATTTGACCAGTACTAAGCAAGCTTCTGCGAAAGGCCAAAAGCCGCTCCAACAAAAAGAACAAAAAACAGTTTTATTGGTGAGAATTGAACTAAGACCCCATGTCAATAGTCCTACACTTTAACCATTTGGCCAGCAGGAAGACAGCATATATCTTAAGACAAGGTATTATGGAGTAAGGGTTTTATATATACTTACAGATATTTCAAAGACACTAGCACCAAACAGAGGCCATGACTTGAGGACCTCTACAAACTGTAACACAGCCTGCCCTGGCATCAGATCAGACATGGACTTGTGTAGGATGACAACGTCCTCCAGACGCACCTGGGGTCTCATGTCTCGTGGTAGTATCCGCATAACAGAGCTGAAATCATGAATAAATTAATGTGGGAATGGTTAATAGAATTATTCACATAGCAAAGCTAAAATTATACAGAAATTGGAGTTAAAATGTCTCCTGGTATTATATGAATAGACAAGCTTAGATATTGCATAAATTGTGGTCACAATATTAGATAGTATGTTACATAGCAGTGTTCACAACCAAAACTGAAAAGGTATAAAACTGTGAATAAATGGGAATCAAGTTCTAAGAAAAAAATGTAACTTATCTTGTTTCGTTGTGAAGCACAATAGGCCTTTAATAAGTTAATCAGTAGACTCAATATTTTAATTGCTGTACTCTAACAAAACTTGCTGAAATAATGGGGTTTAAAATAGGCTGATTATGTTTATGAAGAAATAACTTACCTATAGTCAATATCACTGGGTTTAATTTCCTGGCTCTCTGACTGTATTTTTAAGGCACACAAACGAACCTAAGAAAAATGTATAAAAAATCTGGTTATTTGCACAAAAAACAAAACCATGAATTTTGATAACTTTATATTTCACAATAAAAAGAGAACACTATGACAATGAATGAATGAATGAGTGGTGTTTTAAGGCTCATCGATAGTTAAGGTCATTTAGCGCACATTATGATGATATGGATAAACGTTAATTGAATTATTTACAGGTTAAAAAGTATTTGGTTACAGAAAACACTTTGATAGGGAGACCAAATCAAAATAAAAGGATAAGGAAGATTTTGCTTTTTAGGAATAAAAACTATAATAAAAAAAATAAGTAGGAAAAAAACACTTGAGCAATTTCTGATTTTCAAACAGTGCTCTTAATCTTCATTAAACTCAAACAATCTTTGAAAGATTCGCTAAAAGGGATTAATTATATTCCGGTTAGTAAAGGTTTTCCTTCACAAAAGGATAACTTTTTATATCCAAGGGTATTGAAGCAGTCCCTCTTAAGTCTTTTGATTTTAAAAGTCAATTGGAGAAGATCAGTAAGATCAGGACCAAATAACACATAGCGCACTAAAAATAATTTCTTATTTTTTAACAATAATATTCAAAATTCATAATTGATTTTGATTAGGATAGGATTTCATACAAGTTTTAGAAATGATAGCACCATCACTTTCTAAAACTATAAATAATTAAAAGTCCTATTTCCTTAACATAGTAGTAGGATGATGGCCAAACACATTATAAGGGATTGAGGGTAGTTTCTCCATTTTGCACGATAATATTTCAGACTAATATCCGTTTTTGAGAGGATGATCACTTACAGCATCAGGTGGTGTGAGAGGGACCCTGTGTTTAAACACGTCCTCTATCAGCTGATGGAACACTAGGTCACACTCCACAGGATCTATAGGGTTCAGGTACGGCTCAATGAATAACCGTTTCTGGAAATATACATCAATAGAAATATACACTCTTTCTCTATGTACAACACATACAGAACACTAAGAATTATATTATGAGAATACAAAAGTATTGGGCCACAAGTTTTGAGAACATTGGCAGTTGGCCCGTTCCAAGATAATAATAAACTGGCTTTGACCTATCTTTATGTAGGGTTTACCCAGGATTTAAGCTAGAATAAGGATTATATTTCCACTTTTGTTGCAATAATTTATACATGTTGTTTCTTCAAGGTGTTCTTAAGATGGTTTTTTTTTTTGCTGCTTGCTGTTGCTTTCAATATGGACAGGTTTTTAAGAATCACTTGGAGAAATGGGTTAAACACTTCTTTCAAACAAATATATTACAATGACAGTTCAAACATGAAGGCAAGACACTTCAGAGCCCAAGCCTAGTACTGGGAAATCCTAGGAAATATTATCAACATGGCTTTAAAAGCCCATTAAACACAAAATCAATTTGGACAGGTCATACAAGTCACAAGCTCCCATATGAAGGAAAGGGTTACAAAAGGTTTAGTTTAAATTAACCTTTTACCAAACGCCAAATTTGGTTGTCCCAAATTCAAAGAGTTTGCAGACGACATTTCAAAATGTGATGAGATTGAAAATAATCTTCTGATAGAGCAGACAACATTGTGGGCAAAGAAAAATTGCTTGTTAAGAGCAATTTCTCCTTTTTCCACAAGGATTTCCAGAGTCATCTGCAACAAACTGGTCAAATGTTGTCATTGTTTGGAAAATGGATTAAAGCTTGAAGTTATGGTTCTATTTACCTTGAAGACAAGCCGCATTTCCTGTATCGAGGAACCCTTGGACAATCTTTCCCATTTACTCAGTGTGTCGGACATTCTCTCATCATGGTTCATACTCCTCTCTACAAGTGAATGTTTCAAAATATTTCAATTAACTTGGAGTCGGTGACAATGGAAAGTACTTCATAAATCAGCAATATAACTAATTTAAACTCATTTTACATTGATTGTGAAACAAGTTCATACAACTTAGATAAATCACTCTCAATTCTGCTTCCTGGATACTAGCACTGATTTGTGGCTTAGTCAACGGCAATTTTCACCCTGCCTAACGAGGCTTCAAACCTGTGACCCTCGGTACAAGAGGCCCACGCTCTACCTCTGCACCACTGTTGCAATATAACTGTTAATGAAATAGTTTTTGTGGTACAAGGTCCCCTGTACATGACTAATGACATAGGTACAACAAATATGGCAATTTGGCAATTTCTTCTTTTCTCACAACAATTTCAAGGGTATAACACTTTCTTCTAATTCTGATATACAAATAAAATGTCATGCAGTTGACATTTTGGGATTCTTATACAACATAGATTTGCAAAGATTCTTCCTCTTCTTCTTCCTTTTCTTCTTCTCATCTATATCATCCTCTTTCTCTTCTTCTTTCTTTTTTTCATTTTTTATATTTAATGTAAACTGTTACTTTTAAAATGACCGATCACTGCATTTAATGCTATTGATTGATTTAACTAATTAACAAAAAAAGCCAAACAAACCTGATGTGCCAGTTACTTCATAGAGGGAGAAACACTCGGCATCTGTCCTCATACCTATCTTGGCTTTCACTGTTTTTATCACCTGAAATAAAATGTAGAAAATGTAAATCAATTGCATTATTGTAAAACAAGACATACATATATATATTTCAGTGGCACTGATTAACAGTAATGTCATACACCATTCACAATGAAGTTACACATGGCAAGGTAAAGAGAAATAAATCATGATAATGATTGAGAGTTCAATGCAAGACAGATAAATCTTTCACAAATGTGAAGAGCATACTTCCAGGGGTCACTGCAAAAGTATAGTAAGTGCTTCATGTTTTGTGAAGCACTAACTATAGTCTTGCATTGAACCCTAGACTTGCAATGCACCCTCAATATGTCCAATACAAATCCCTTTATAAGTTGAAATAGCACATCGTTTGGAGGACAGTGGCACAGAGGTAAAGTGCAGACCTTGGGACACAAGGGTTGTGGTTTTGACATATGTGAGTTGCAGGGTCGTCTTGGCCACCAGTCATTGTTCAATCTTTGGGACAAGTACTGGTTATGTATCAAGGAAGCAGAATCAAGAGAGATTATTCTTAAATTTCTTAAATTGTAAAAACTTGTTTTACAATGGATGTAAAATAAAAAAGTTAAAAAAAAAGAAGCCTAAAGGGTTCAGTGCAATTCTCATGGGTGAAAGATGAAGAATTTTAAAAACCTGAATTCTGTAGTTCATTATCCTGAAAAGGTATGTTTGCTATAGCATTATATAGGGACAATAAGTCTCAAAAACCTTAAATTCAGGAATAATCCTGAACACTTTCACCCATGAATAATATAGTAATGTGAAGAACCTACTACAGTATTGCATTGAACCTGCACCATGGGTTTAACGTTGAGATAATCATGTAATATCATCATAGAATCCACCAACATTAACGACATTTGACCAGTTTGTTGCAGAGGACTTTGGAAAACATTGTGGGAAAAAGAGAAATTGCTCTTAACTTTTATTTTCATTACATTTTGAAATGACGTATGCAAATGCTTTCAATTTAGAAAAGTCGCAAACTTGGTATTTGGTAAACTCTCTACCCACCTCCCCGCACACGGCTGCGCCATCAAACTCTATAACCCTGTGGTCTCCGTTCAGGAGGAACACTTTCTCGTTGATGGGTTTCCTTGCCATCACACATTCCACCTCCCGCGCTGATGGAGGGAACTTCCTCTTCTTCTTTTCCTGGGTTCGTGTCAAACACTACAAGAACAGTACACATATAAGATATGCGGTTGATGGTTTTATCCATTCTTCGTTATATGCCTGTTTCAATGCACTATAGGCAAAGAACAGTATTAGAAATGATAATTAATCAATTAATCCATTCTACAATATATGCCTGTTTCAATGCACTTTAATCAGAAGTTATATTAAGAATCCATTATGTCAAAAGGAGAAATTGCTCAAAATGAGCAATTTCTCCTTTTGCCCAAACAGTTTCAAGCCATCATTGTAGGGTAATAATTATCTGCTGTTTTTTTTTTATTAAAATTTTAGATTTTGAATGTCTTTCCAGCAAATAAACATTTTTGAAATTATTATGACAAAAGAAGGTATCACACATTTAAGTCATTGATGCCTTAGCTTTTATCCCTTGTTCAGACCATGAGTAATCCGTAAGTCAACAGAGAGACTACCCCTCTTGAAACTCCATATACAGTGAACCCTCGTTTATCCGGACCCCGATTATCCGGATGTCTCGCAATCCGAACAAAATTGTAAGGGAACGAAATTATTGGACCAGTTTATTGCAGACGACTTTTGAAAACATTGTGGGTAAAGGAGAAATTGCTCGTAACGAGCAATTTCTCCTTTTCCCACAATGTTTTCTGCCATATCAGAAGATTATCTTTGAATTTCATCACGTTTTGATATGTCTTCTGCAAACTCTTTCAATTTGGGACGGTCGACAGTTTGGCGTTTGCTAAAGGATTATAACTATACACCGCTCATACAGACTGTTTATGTCTTAATGTGAATAAGAACATGCTCTGCTTCATTAGTCCGGATTATTCATAAACCTGACATTTTGTTGGGAACGGACGTGTCCGGATAAACGAGGGTTCACTGTACTGTCACCATAATTTAAACCCACACAAAGAGGGATCATGCGATTTCAAGTTCTATGCTCTAACCACTAGGCAATTGAAATTCCTAAGAACAGATTCAAACATAACACAATACATACCTTGTTACAGAAGCGAGCAAACTTCCCTTCCTCTGTAGTGGTGTCCAAGGAACATTTTCGTAGATGGGAGTTGAGGTACTTTAACACTCGACTGTTACTCGGCACCACACAGCTGGTGGCAACACACATCAGCTGCCAGTTCCTCCTGTTTACTACGCTGTTTGGATCTGTACAAATTATACATATTGGAGGTTCACAATAATTATTGTGGAAGACTTACTTTGTCTTGCATTGAACACCTTTCAAATATGTACAAATCCTACGCACATCATGACACAATTACTTTGTTAGATTATCTAAAGGAGCAGGGTACCGTTTTACTAAACTGCTGTTGCTTTCGACTTAAATCTTTTGTCTGCTGTTGCTTTCAATTTTAGTCAGTCTAATTCGAATATGTGTGGATGGCTTGAAGATGACAACAGGAAATGATATAAACCAAATTTTACCTGGATGATCTGTGGTCTGTTTGATAAGCTGTAGATAGTATTCGTTACAGAGGGCCTCGTTTTCCTGGCATTTCTGCATGACCGTCTGTATCATCTCATTGTGGTCCACATTTCCATACTCTCCTGCATAAACAATCATTGGCTTATAAGTAATTGATGGGTCATAGATCAGTTGGGGAATCATGTGACCAATGTTTATGATCTTATGTCCAAACAAGATGGCTGCGCCCATGGAGGAACAGGTATTTTTGCTTTTTTCATCTACTTTTGCAAAAGATAGCAACATTGTGTACCCTGTATGAGTTGACCATCAACTTTCTGATTCTGGTGGTATATGATAACCCTAGCTTTATAATGGCATTTTGCCACAATGCTTTTTCAACCTTTTCACATATCACAACAGCAAAACTGGAAAGGGTTTTCACATGGTTACAAGTTTTTCTAAAGTCATCTACTCCATGTAAAAGATTTGTGTGTAGGTCAGCTTCTCATAGCAAATAAATAACAAATCAACTACGGTCAACCTACTTGAATGTGAGTAAAAAATGTCATTTTCAGTTGGTACAGAGTTAGTGTGATTAATGACTACCTGACTCAATGACTCCTGAGAATATAAGAGTGGAGTTGAAGACTTTCAGTGAGAGTTCCTCCACACTGGGGTCCTGTATGACTGTCAAGGACTGCTTTAACGCAACCTTACTGAAGGACCAGTAGTTCACGTCAAACATCCCAATGTTTCCACCTGCATAACACGTCCTCAATCTCTCCATCTTGGATTTGGTGATCCTAGAATCAAAAACATTCAAATGAATTAATCCCTTTTCCAAAATTACTTGGATTTGGTGGTTCTAGAATTGGAAACATTTAAATTAATTGATCTACTTTTCAAAACTAGGTGTCTGCTCATAGCTTCAGTTATGTATCAATTTGATATATTATACTGGTGTGAAGACCAACGAAGACTTAGAAAGTCCTGGTCAGACTGCATTGTAACTGACAGAAAGGAATGCAACCTCATCAGCCTAATGGACAGAACTAGTTGGACATTGTGTATAAGAAACTATAGCCGCCTGCTGCCCACCCCAGTAACTGGGACTCCCACAGCAAAAGACAAATAAAATCAGGATTAAGTAAGTAAGTCTATATGGGTTATATATTGCCTTTAAACATCCAATCAAATAGTATAGGATAAATCCCACTGCATGACTTTTAATTGATGATAGAAACATGTGTAATTTAACAGATCATAATGGCAATGTTAAGCTTGTTCTTTGAGAATATGATTATAGAGACAAAACTGCAGAGCGGCTGAGGGAACTTCCTCAAACTAAACTCTACCCTGATGTGAGCTTTAAATCCTACAACCAAACTGCTAACAATTATTATACATTTTAGGTTTGGTAGAAAATTCAAGAGTTCAGAGCAAGACTACAGTTACTATAGTCTTAATCCTTATAGTGCTAAGCCATTTGCATACTTCTGCAAACAGGTTAGATCACAGGCTAGCGGCCAAGTAATTTGGTGGCTGGCCTGTGATCCAGCCTGTTTGCTACTCTGAGTATACTTTCTCAACAAAATTAAGCAAATATTTAAGGTTTTGGAAAGCAGATGACACAAAATTCTATTTTTAGAAAATTACCCAGCATTCTAATGGTCAAACTGGTTCCCTGACAATTATTTACTGAACATTAAATATATGCCATAAAAAAAAATCCAACTGTCCCAGCTAATGCAAAATATCGTGATGTATCCCTGAGAATAGGAAAGCCTTAGTCTAGAATAAACAAATTTAACATATATATAAAAATTCCTGTAAAGCGCTGATTGATTTAAATTGACTCACCGTCTGAGAGTATTTTTGAAGAAGCTGGAATCTCTATCCTGGATTGGTCTGTGTAATAGACGGGTTTCTGACAAACTGCGTCTGGCACGGACCAGGTCTTCATATAGCTTCAGCTTCTCCTCATCTGTCATTTTCATCTGTAATGTAATTATGGTGCCATGAGGGCTTCACTGCGAGACATTATATATGAGCCGGTATATTGGAAGTTTTTATACTTTATTGTTGTAACTCTTCCTTCCCTTTATTCCCTTTAGTTCATAAAAATTGTGTTTCCCTGTAGTCTTATATGGGAATTTGTGACTGGTCGAAATTGAAGGCACTTTCGAGACATTATGTATGTGCTGGTATATTGAAAGTTTTTATACTATATTGTTAAAGTCTTTGTTCCCTTTAATTCATGAAAATCATCTTTCCCTATTCTCTAATATAGGGATTTGTGACTGGTAAAATTGAAGGAACTCGCAGCAGATGGGATTTATAAAGTATGAAAGTGATATGAAGTAGAGACTAGTGTGATGAAAGATGATATTGCTTATTATTCTTCACTGAATAGAACTTTTGTGTGTGCGTGAGCATTTGTACCTAGTTTTCAAAAAATATTTGAACGCTAATGTTTCAAAGATTGGTTCCTCAAGGAAAATAAAGCATTTTCACTATCACAAAATTTTCAATTTATTGGCAACATTTCTTATTAAAAAATATGTCTTTTCAAATGTTTCATTCAAGGATGTTTGACTTCCATTCCTTTAATTTAAAATGCAAAAAAACATATGAGATATCAGCTGCAAACCCATCACATTAGGTATACATCCCAGGCAAAAACAACGAAACCCCTACACCGAAAAAAAAAAGATTCTTAATATCAATTCTGAAACATGCTCGGATGTAACCTCACACAACCATGTAACAAACTGAAAATGTTTTAAACCAGCAAGCAAAAGCCTTTTCACCCATTGATTTGAAGATGTAAGGAGGATCTAAAATGATCCTCCTTACATCATCAAACCAATGGGTGAAAAGGCTTTTCATTT
Source organism: Cerastoderma edule (assembly GCA_947846245.1). Lineage (NCBI taxonomy): Eukaryota > Metazoa > Mollusca > Bivalvia > Cardiida > Cardiidae > Cerastoderma > Cerastoderma edule. Next base: position 44,407,846 of record OX401404.1, on the reverse strand, counting down.
ATTTTTTATCTTTTTCCTGAATAATTTGCAGCTCAAAGCAAAAAGCTACCCATGCCTTGAGGTTTATAGCCATTTTAACACAAAAGCAATATCTATGAGGCAAATTACAGAATAGTGATGACTTTACCCGACTTTGAATAGTCCCTTATCAATAATAAGCAGGGCATGGAAATATAACAGAAAAACTTTTTAAGTGATGTAAAACCCAATTGTTTTATAACTTTGAACATGCTTTCCCGTCTTTAATCAATTACACATAGGACTAAAAGGATAGTAACTATCATTAGGGTTCTGTATACTCTAGAACTGTTGCCTTCTGTTTATTTCAATATAAGTAAGTTGATAAATCACCAGGGTACCGTTTACCAAACAACTTGCGAAAAATATATATTGAAATAAGAGGGAATGTTGTTTTAAACTTACACAAATTCTAAGAGTAAGACGTATAATAAAATGGTACCCAGGGAGTGGAGACAAATGTTTGGCCATTTTAGCAGTTAAAAAGTTTAGATCTTTGCTTATGATTTAACATCAAGTCAACAGAATTCCAACTACGAACAAAGTAAATTATTAATCCTTTGTAGCTTTGTGATAAAATGTATTTATTAGGAGAATTGGCTCATCTTATTATTCCTGAAATAGGAATTGCCACATGTTGATAAAATACTCAAGCACAAGGGGTTATGTTAGTATGATTGTCCTTTGTGTATCAAGCATATCATGAGCAAATCCTCCTTTTGTCACATGATTTCTCCCAAGACCTGGGTACTGTTTAACTAAACAGTTTACGCTTAAGATTTGTGTAAGTCTAAAACAACAATTCCTCTTATTTCAATATTGGGCGAAGCAATATTGCAAAGTAAAACATCATTGGAATCGTCTCTCTGAGACGCTTCCAATGACGTGTTACTTTGCAATATTGTACTTTCATTAAAGATATTATCCATGTTTTTATCAACATAAATATTTTACTTAAGTTGCTTAGTAAAACGGTAACCTGGAGTTCTATTATAAGCAAAGACAGTTAAAGACATTTTGCTTATTCTAATGTTCACTCATTAATCATACACTTCAAAGCTATTAGTGAAAAAAATTACAAGTAAGCTGTTTAAAGCATGCAAGCAATGAAAAATAGCAAAGAGGATCTGGGTAAAATTTTAGGCATGCAAATCAGCTAGAGAATCTCAAACTTATTGAACAAAACTTTTGCAGTTTATAGTGATTTCAGTATACAACTCATATAATATGTGAGTTATTATACCAAAATAGAAATTTGTTTGTTTATACAGGGTTTAATGCCATGTCAACAGTATTTCAGTTATTTTACAGTTTTCATGGATAAACAAGTACTAGACAGGGCTCTGCAGTGCCTTGCCCAAGGGCACTCCCATAAATAATCCCAATGCTGCTGAGACCTTGTGTCGCTTGGCCACGCAGGCCCCTCTAAAAAAGGAAATAAAAGACTTAACCCTTTCCCAAACAACAAATTTTGGACTGTCCCAAATTGAAAGAGTTTGCACACGACATTTCAAAATGTGATGAAATTGGAAAATATTCTTCAGATAGAGGAGAAAACCTTGTGAGAAAAGGAGAATTGCTTGTCACAAGCAATTCTCCTTTTCCCACAATGTTTTCTAAAGACATCTGCAACAAAGTAATCAAATGTCGTTATTGTTTGGGAAAGGGTTAACAAGCATCGAAAGCGCTCTTACATAGTACAGGTATGCCCATGATAGACCGGACTTGAGCAATCTTTTCTAAGATCAAGTGAATTTTGATCAGCTTTCAGAAAATATTTTGTTATGTTAGTATAGGAAGTGTTATTCTCAAATCTGTTTTCACCTTTCCAACCCCTTGCTTCTTATACATTTCAAAATAGTATCCGTTTTTTTTCCAGAACCAAATTAGGTTGAATCCCACCAGGGTATCTAAATCCATTTCCAAAGAGAAACAAATTTAAACACTTTAGCGGCAGTATCTTTTGTTAGAATCATTGTGACAAAAAGGGAATTAACTAATCATAAGATATTCTTTTTTCACAATGGTATAAATGTTTATCATTCTAGTCACAATGATTATTTCATATATATTCTTCTGCAATTTCTAAGATAAATGATTATGGAAGAGCAAATTATTGTCAGAGTCTTGACTAATTACAATTGATACTATCAAAGATATAGGGCAAAACCAAAGTAAGTGCTTCACAGATGTGAACAACTATTTATAGTCTTGCACTGAACCTTCATTATGTACTCAAACAACTTGGCTCTTTGGATTAGTTCTAATATTTACCAACAGTAAACAAAATGTATCAAATAATCAAACAAGGGTTCTTTGATACCTTTTACAGACAAAATGGAAAATAATTAAAGTAAATGATGTATTCTTGTTTATATGATACTTTGGGAATATTAGGAAGGAAAGGGTTGGAAATCCCACATCATTCTAAAAATATATACATACAATGTCGAACATGCGTCCATGCTGAAATTAGTTGAGTGATACATTGAAAGAAAACGATGATATGAGGTGAATATGAGGGTTCAGATAAAAGGCTTTAAAAGGGTCTCATGCATGTTGCATCCCAAAACATCCCCCCCCCCCTTGCGAAGGATACAAGAAATTTATTCATGAAAAAACATGGACAAAATGTTCTTTCATGATTACCAAGGTTTTCGTGAACATGTTCATGAAAACCATAAACATGTTCATTACATATTCATCAATACAAACATGTCCATGAATACATTCATAATCATGTTCTTGATGTTCATGAACATGTGTTAGATGTTAAGGAACACTTTCAAGAAGAACATGTGGTTCACGAATGTCTATTTTCATGTCTGTTCATAAAGTTCATGGACAATACTTGAATCCTTCGCAGAGGTTATACAATGGTTCCTAGTTCATGGGAAGTCATTAAGAATTGTCTCGATAAGCTTACTCTATTGAATACCCACAATATAGGGTTAAGTAAGTGAATAAATCTGTTGACATATGAAAAACACCGTTTATCTGAACCTCTGGTGACTGTTATACAATATTCCCACTTTAATCACTTGACATTCTCATAAAGTATGTTTTACAGGACCATTTCTTTATTTCAAACTTTTGTCTAATGTATATCATTTGTTGAACCAGAGAGAAACTATCTTTATCTAAAGAATGCATCCTTGTATACCATTGTTTTGCCATAAAGCTGAAATCTGTGATGGTTCATATTTTCAGTGAAAATAAGGTTATCATAAAGGAGCTTCCACTCAAAATAGGGTCAATTCTTAGAGGGACCAGACAAAAGATTGTGTTCTCAAATTGTTAGATACTTCATTTAACCCTTTGAATGCTGGGTAATTTTCTTAAAATAGATTTTTGCATCATCTGCTTTCCAAAAACTTAAATATCTGTTCAATTTTAATGAGGAAAGATACTTAAGAGTATCAAATAGGTTACATCACAGGCCAGCTGCCAATTCACATGTCAGCTGGCTTGGATCTAACCTGTTTGCATAGGCTTGAGTCAGTTCCAGCACTATAAGGGTTACACTTATTGAGACACCTTGTTGTTTAAAGCAGTCTGGGGTTCATTATTATTTATAAGTAAATATGACTTTGAAACATTATAGAAACTTGTAAGGTATGTGAAGAGAACTGAATGATCAACTCATATACTAACACTACCTAAAGTTTGTTGTCAACTTGATAATTTGAGGGGAGCTGAGGGAAAAGCATTGTGCTTCAATGTTCTTTTCTAACGCATAGGAATACCTTTCTTTTTCTTTTTCATGTCTCAAGTGATTCTAATCAGAATTATTTGGTAATGAGTTAATAATTAATCAAAAACAATGTCATAAATAAAGTGTGCATTTCTAGAACATTATACAATACATCTAACATCATATGAGATTAAATAGTTGTTGCTACAATTTATAGTCAATTACTTTCAGTGATCACTATGAAAGTGCATTATGATAACATTGTTAGTCATTAAATATATCTAACATATGATGTATCTGTAAATAAAGACACAAAACCATACGCAGGATTTTCATTGAGATTTGAAACAGCAGATCCAGACTGAGATCTACCAATAGAGCCAGACAACCCTCTCTTATCAGTCTTAATGACTAGTCGTGAGGCAACAGCTTCACAATAGATTTTAACCAATGATTCAGCAATGGGTTCTTAACCCTTTCCCAAACAATAACAACATTTGACAACTTTGTTGCAGATGACTTTAGAAAACATTATGGGAAAAGGAGAAATTGCTCGTGACAAGCAATTTCTCCTTTTCCCACAAGGTTTTCTGCTCAATCTAAAGAATATTTTTCAATTTCATCACATTTTGAAATGCCATCTGCAAACTTTCAATTTGGGAGAGTCCAAAATTTGTTATTTGGGAAAGGGTTAATAAAAACCCTGCGAAAAGACAAAAAAAAATCATCACTTTGGGAGTATATCTCTTGGGCACATATTTAGGGTTTTGTGCAAGACTATAGCAACTCCTTCACAAAAGGGAAAGGGTAGCTAGAGTCTTGCCCTAAACCGTCAAAATGTTGCTATCTTAACTGGTTTTACTTTTAGTTTTAACAAATAAATGAAATCATTGTAATAAAACAACACTTCTATCATGGCAAAGGACACTCCTTTTGATGAAATGATTTCAAACAACTACAGCCATGCAATATAAGCCTTTGACAGAGTTTATACAAGGGGAGGATGGATGCATGAAATGCCAATAACTCTACCAAATAAATTGGTATCATTCTTGCAAATAAAATTATCAAATTACAAAAGAATGAAGGGAAGTTTTTCATTGATACACAAAAAAATCAATAAAAAGATATTAAAAGCTGTATAAAAACTGACTTCATGCTTATGCAAACAGGTTGGATTCAGGCCAGCTGCCAAGTTAATTGGTGGCTGGCCTGTGATCTAGCCTGCTTGCTACTCTGCGTATCTTTCTTCATCAAAATTAAATAGATGTTTATGGTTTTGGAAAGCAGACGACACAAACATCATTTTAAGAAAATTATCCAGCATTCTAAGGGTGAATTAATTTATAGGAAATAAGCAGGCATGTACCCTTCTTTACACACTGTATGCATGTAGGAACACTGCCTTATACAATATTTTGGAGAATATGAAGAAAATCGCTCCATATATCAAAGGTTTAATGCAAGACTATGACAAGTGCTTTGCATTTATGAAGTACTTACTACAGTCTTGCATTAAACCCTCAAATAATGCCCTTGAAAACAAATCTTTGAAAGATCCCATATATCCCAAACACATTTGTCAGAAGTATGGTGTGTATACAATGAACAACTTCTGAATGCCATTTTCAAGATTCTTGAAATCTTTTTATTGTTTGATAGAGAAAATGTAAAAAATAAGAAAGAAGGTGTCACAGAGGGAAAATACAGTGATGATGAGACAACTGATATGTACATGTATGATAAAATATTATCCCAGCATCTAGAAATTTGACTTCATTTTTATCAGTCAAAACATATGCACAAGATAGCTTTGCATCATGCTGGTACTAGAAGTTTGTAAAGGAACTTAAATTAGTCAAGTTTTTCTAGGACATACTCATACCTATGATAAGTGTGAAACAGATATATTGAAGTACATTTCTCACAAAAGTAAAAAAAAACCAGTATGGCATGATAAAAGGTTATAGACCTAAATTTCTTTCTTTGCTATACATTAATGTTTTTTTCTGCAGATGCATTTCCAATAGTCTTTTGCCAAACTATGAAATAAGGAAGATATATTAAATTATTTTTTCTAAATAGCGAATAACTTCAAGATAACAGATTGGATTTCCATAGTTTGAAAAATATATGTCATATTTTTGATGACATTAGAAAGAAACTATTTTTCTCCTTTAATCCGTTTTTCACATTGTCATTGGTAAAAATGCAGTATCAAACAATATACGGTATGGTACTCAAAAAGGAATAAATAACAGAGTGTGAAAGTCTTCGCCATTACTTAAGATTTATATCAAGGCATTTCATTGAAGACATTAACTTTCAACAGATCACGCAATATGTCTAAGCTTCAGTTGAAAGTTTAGTATACTTTTGCATGAGGCAGCTAACATATCTAAGACAAGACACAATGAATATTCAGCTGAATATCTCACCTTTTTCACCCCCGCCTAAATGAGCAAATATGGAAAATAATGAATGATGATGATGATGAAAATGATGATTATAGATACAAAATATATGACATAAAACTACAAATCGAGCAACCAATCCTTTGAAACAAGAAGTAAATGAATGCTAATGAACATCATATCAATGAAGACCAAAAGAATGGCTACTCATTTCAAAATTGTTTCAAAGGATTAGTTTTTAAATCACCATAAACCAAGATAGTCATTCATAAATCAGAATTAAAACAAAACATATCAATATGACAACATACCAAAAGAACCATTTTGATATCTTCAAAGGTTTTAGAAGAAAAACATATTCAAGACAAAACCAAATCAGGAATATACGAACATAAACCATTCTGAATTGACGAAACAAATCAAGTAATCACAAAATCATTAATCCAACTTTCTAAAGTATCTAATGAACAGAAATGTCACTAAATTGATACATCATATCTTTCTTTAATCTTTTAAATCAGTATTTAATGTTCACAGTGTACTTTATTTTTTTTACACACTAAGCTTGAATTTTCATTATACAATTAACTATAGCTTTTTTGTTTTACATATAACTTATCATCATCTCTTTCAAATTGAAATAATTCCAATGCAATCATAAAAACCCAAGAATTTCAAGGAAAGTTTTTTTTTTCCCGAAATTATATGGGGGCTTCATGCCATGTTATCAATTTTTGAGTGAAAGTACGGCTTTCTTCGTAATACCATTACTACAATTCTGATAATCTTTTCTGATAACTTTCTAGAGGAATAACCTTTCCACAATTCTGAACATTCATGTGCAAAATCTCTCAATTTGGATCAGTCCAAACTGTTTTCTTAAGATAACAATCCAATTAATATGAAATATAAAAAAAGCAACATACCTTCTTCACCCCTTCATAGTCAGGCTTTAACCATGTAGAATGCACCGGGGAATAACTCGCTATCAGATTCCCTAAGTCCTCTTTATGATTTGTCTCGAACATGAAACATCGTTGAGGGCAATCAATCGCAACATCATTTTTCAACTCCATCGTCACATAATTATCATTGGGATCTAATGCGATTGATTCAATCTCCACATATTTGAAGTCATGTAGGACCTTCTTGTCTTTGGCTCGTACAAATTTCACGCCATCCATGTTTATTGCGAGTAATGCATCATGGGAATGGGACCAGAGGCCTTTGTGTACAATCGGGAATAAGGTGCAGCCGTATAATGCAAACTGTTTGACAATGGTGAGATACCATACTTTGGCTTCCAGCTCAGATTTTCCCTGGCCATATTGCTGTAAAGAGAGGAAGAATTTGGTTTTATATTCAAAACAACTTGCTTACTCTATTCGATCTTTACACTAAAGTCCATCTGCAGTAAATTATGTACCACACGAAAGGGATAAGCATCTTTTATTTGTGTTACAATGGTTTCCACAAAACTTTACATTATGATGTAATTGTTCATACTCTATCAAATCTTGTCTAAAGATGTAATAAACTGGCCAGCCTTTTGCTATACAATGTTGGTTAATTTCTGTTAGGAACAAGCAATTCCTCCTTTTGCCACAATGCTTTTTCAATCTATTCACATATCACAACAGCAAAACTAAAAGGTTTTTCACATGTTAACAAAGCTTTTCTAAAGTCGTCTGCTTCAAGTAAAAAAAATGTTGTTTCCAGGTGGTAAAGAGTTAAAGCAATTAAAATAGTTAATTCAACTTTCAATCAAGATCAATCTGAAAATCAAGACCAACAACAAATTGCCCTTACTTTATGTGCAGACTGCACTTCCTCGCTCCAGTCTCTCCCAGGACAATTGAGTATACGCCGACACAGGTACTGTTCCACCTCCCTGTAGCGTGTATCCTTTCCTGGTACAAAGTCTCCGAGGATCACTTGAGCCTGTAGGCCAGCCAGCTGTAGGGCCACCTTGTCGGACACGGAAAACTCATCCTGGAAAATACACAGATATAATTGGCTTTATTCAAACATCAATTGATATTAGCGTGATGAACTTAAAATGGACAACATAATTATAAAAGAATAATAATAAAAGTATGGAAAGACGATAAGGAATTAAACTGTTGCTACATATAATCGAGGGCTCAGTGCAAGACTATAGTGAGTGGAGCTTTTGTGAGGCACTTACTATAGTCTTGCACTGAACCATCAATATTCTTTAACATATTGGGGAAGAACAAAAAAAAGTTGCTCATTTTGGTGACTAGAATCTTAATTTAATTTACTGAAGAAAATAGTTATCTATCTATCTTATAAAAAATTTGTACAACAAGATAGAAAAAACGCACATGTCAGCTTTGTGCATCCTTAGATTCTAACTATACAATAAAGAGACTATTTACCATTTCAATGGATATCAAAATATGGTATGTAAATTCAATGGACAAAGGATGCTCCAAAGTCTTAGTTCAAACTCCAATCAATAATTGAAATGCATTTTCTAACAGAATCCTGCAATCCTCCAAAATGTAACCATACCATTCCAATATTATATACAATGATAGACATTATCTTGTATAAGCATCAATTTCCCATTCCAGAATATAGTTTATGGGTAAAAATTAATCAATTCCCCCACATACAAACCCGAGTTATCAATGTAATCTAGTAATGCAGTATTTATGTTAGACCTGAAGTCTACAAAGGTCTATACTTTAGAAAAAATATTTTTAAGCCAAAGAATCTCTATGCAAGAGAGTTTATTCTTGTTTTGTTTTTTTTTGCTAAATTTATTCATTCATTGTCCATTAGGGTTTAAAGCTGTTTTCAACAGTTTTAGTTACATACAGCTTCCTGTGTAATCCACCAGTACAAGGCCAGGAAAAAAATGCCTTGCCAAAGGACACTCTATAATGAATAAATGGCATATATGTGCCAGTAACTGAGACTTTTGGCCCAAAGTCATTAAATGACGTCATGGAGAAAAACGTGATTAAAAATAACGTTACAATTTTTCAATTGCTCTATGCATTGAACAAAGTTCACTCAAATAACGGTAGATAAAATGATGTAATGGGGGACAAGTTAACACCACTGAAACTGTTTAGCTCTCACCATTTTGTACATACTGATGCAATTCGAAATGTCATTTTATATATTCTATTTAATTTGAAAAAAAAAAGTAGGAACATTTTTGTATTTTGTTGCCTTGGTGTTGCTACGCAAATAGCTATAATTCCTCTAAAAATTATGTTTGGGTAAAATTTTGAATTGGATCTGATTCCACAGACCTTAAAGTGTCTCGAAATGATAACTCAATTTTGCCCATCTATCCACTTTGGGCCATTTATCTCAGACAGCGCCACATATAGGGTAATGAACCCAGGGCATCTTGGCTCACATACCCGCTGCTTACCACCACATCATCATGTATCCATCTAAATCTGGACTATTGGTACTTAATTTAATTAAAGGCTATGCAAAATTGAAAAGCATTGGCATAGAATACCCATACATGTATAACATTAAATTTAACTGTGTATGTTGAAAAGGGGCAGGACCAACAATTACAAAAGGCCAAATTGCCCATATTGAGTAATATGCTACATGCGTGATTGCTATATATGCGGTGTAAGATGACCATCAACCCGTTCCTAATTTATAAGATATACTCATTTGAGCACACCTTCATAACATGACTTAAACAAAATTTCATAACATGACTTAATAAATATTTCATTGTGACAAAAGAACAAGTTTAAAGTCTGCTGTAACAGGGAAAGAGTTTGAATTCAGCCTTACTGCCACTGAAATCAAGGTGTCAGCCAGCTGCCTCTAGCCTTTCTATATTCTCAATCATTAAATCATCTTAATTTTCCATAAATGACACTTTAATTGCTAAGTTTATCCTATATATATGATTATTTTTGAGATTGGATTTCATTTTGACTATCATAGACAACAGAGGGAGACCTAGGAAAGATTGCAATCAGCAATATATCTCCGATATTTGATAGTCAAGAGATAATGATGATAGCAGATTAATAACAATAACAGGGCATATGGTTTCATCATATCTAATACACCCATGTGTATGTTGACCTTTGGATGCCAGGGTAGAGTTTTATGAAACAACTTAGGGAAAATATCTGCACAACACAGGGAAAATATCAATCTAAACACATCGGGTTTATCCAATAAAAACACCTCTGAAATAATAGGAATGACGCCATATTGGTTCCCTCGGGATGACGTCACTTCACTTTCGTTGTAAAAAAATAGATCTTAAATGTGAAATCTAAAAAGTCGTTTAATTTTATTAAGGACCCAACTATATATGTCACAACATATAATTTTGTCATTTTGTATGAGTTACCGATTAAGAAAAATGATTTTAAACACTTCAGTACACATTGAACAATCTAACGTGCACGATTTGAAAAGGTGTAAAACGCCACGTCCGATTTACCTCAAAAAATTGTAACCCTACACTTATATCCGAGGTGTATTTCACAGCTCACAGAAATACCCGAGTAGTTCCGATTGGGAAAATATCTACATAAGTCAAAACTGATAAATGTGTATAGTAAATGTACAAAATTGTCATGTGACACAACATCGGAAGCATCTGGGATAGATGATTTAAAAAATGTGTTACTTTTTTATATTGCTCATATCGATATCTAAAATAAAGAGGGAACATTTTGTTGCATTTACAAATATTTTAAGCATAAGATGTTCAGTAAATTATTACCAGGAGAAATTACTGTCTGACTGTCACAGGAAACACATAAAGTCTCTAATGCTTTCATCATTTTGCCAACACAGACAAATATTGAAATGCCTTTGGAGAATACATTTTAAGCAAATCTAACCCAAAAAAAGAATCAGATTTCCTGATTATGAACAAAAGCATTTTTTCTTGTGACCATATCTTCAATTTCTAAAATGGATGATTTTTCATAGGCATATTGTTTTCTTGCACTTTGATATCAATATTCCAAATATTGCCTGCTTTAAACTTGTATTAAAAGGGAAAGCTTTAATTACAATTACACCAACATCATCAACAAGTTCTAGTTACCTTGACAACTTTGTTGACGGCTTCCGCATAGAGAAGATGATACTCGACTGGATCATTTGGAATATCATGGACATGTCTGTAGACACGTTTACGGAAAACCAGTTTGGCATCACAGCCCCCCAGTGCCATCTTTGGACCCTTCTTAGACATGGTCTCATACTTGCTGGGTTGAGCAGATTGTCTCTCTTGACTGCAGATGATAAAAACAAATGTCAAGGTCAAACTATGATTTAATCTTGATTAGTCAATGTGATACAGTAGTTGATACCTTTTGACTTGACTTTTTCCTACATATGCATGTTAAGAGTATTTTAATGCATTTACAGTAGATATCTCTTTATATAATTGTGATAAAATAAGAAATTGCGCAATATGAGCTTTTTTCCTTTTGTGGTATAATACCTATCAATATGTCCCAATAAGAGTCCTGATTTATAAATCATTAAACAGTCAAGTTTTGTGTGGGAAATGGTAACAGTATTTCCTGCTATAAATGCTATAAAAATCTGTTTAAAATAATAAAATTTCTTTAGGGACTTTAAGAAACAGCCTGGATCATATCTACGCACACAGAGACGAAAACCTGCATTCTGTGTGGAAACATTTCCTCTCTCTTTCACAGAGCAGCTTTATGGGAGTTCCAAATAGAAAGCAGCAGCAGACATAACTCTCAACCCCCCCCAGAATGAGAAAACCTCACTATTAATAATATTGGCTAGAAACCACTGTGACAAAAGGATAAAAAGCTCCCCATGAGCAATTTATCATTTTTTCACAGTGTTTTCTTAAGACTCCCAATGTGGAACCTATCAAATTGATTTATTATGGAGTAAGGGATGAAAAACTTAATAAACTTACACTTCCCAGCTGGCCAATACATCCGCAACATATTCATAGGCTCGTATATATCTCTCATAATCTGCCGTCACCTGTAAATAAAACATAGAGGGCATGTCAATCAGTTCTACTATCTGACTTGTGTGGTGTTTAATGCCTTATCAACAATCTATCAGTTATGTAACAGCTTTCCTGGCTATTCATCAGTACTAGCCTAGGGCTCTGAAGTGACTTGCCAAAGGTCACTCCCACGAAGCCAGAGGTGTCGGTTGGGCTCAAACTCAGGACACCCTTCCTAATTAAAATTGTTAAACTAACTATTCACATCAAAAACAGTCAATCCTGTTTTAAAGGACCAATTATATACAGTACATAGACCATTATTAAGTTTAAGGCAATCATAATACAGGATTAAATTTCATTCAGATAGCACCAACTGAAGATCGCTTTTGATTGTAGGGTGATCAACAATTTTTCAGTTATGTTAAGGCTTTTCCTGGATCAACCAGTATTAGGCTTGGGCTCTGAAGTGACTTGCCAAAGGAAACTCTCACAAAACCAGAGGTATCAGAAGGGTTTGAACCTGGCAACCAAGAAATATGTACTTTAAAGGGGTTAATATGAATTGATGAAATAATGGGTTATCAATCATTCTATGCAGTGACACATTCCTCATGCAATGTTCCATGTAAAAGGTCCATTAAATATGCAATATGATGTAACCCCATACTGGGCAAGGCATGTTAATTATGCAAAAGGCGTTCCTTTGAGAATCCAAAAAATATTCTATTTCCTTAGCACTTAGGCTAGACTTCATGTTTCCATAAATTCCTGCTAATCAACCCTTCATTCTAAGAAAATTCAAGGCCTATGAGTTTGGTTTAAGTCATTACCAAACAATAGTGACATTTGACCAGTTTGTTGCTGACGACTTTGGAAAACATTGTGGGACAAGGAGACATTGTTCTTAATGAGCAATTTCTCATTTTCTGATGATGTTTTCTGCCCTATCAGAAGATTATTATTTAATATCATCACATTTTGAATTGTTGTCTGCAAACTCTTTCAATTGGGGACAGGCGAAATTGTGGCGTTTGGTAAAGGGTTATCAACATGAAGTGTTGATGGTACCAAGTCATACTGTCACAGAATTTTCCCCGAAGTAAGGGATTTCATCCTTAATGAGCTCATACTAATTAAGGTAGACATGTTTAGCTAGAGCCTACAGTGTATTTTCTCTTTCAAATATATTTCATTATCTTTTATATCCAGTCATCGTCTTTCTTTTATGAAATAAAGTTTAACAGATCTGCTGTTGATGATACTTGAAATGAATGTGGAAAAAGGAGACATTGTGCTTAATCATGAACATTTTGTCCTTTTTCAACCAGAAAATTTCTGTCCAAATAAATGGTAGATTCTATCATTGATTTTTGGATTCTAGTTTTCAACTGTAAACTGCTTTTATTAAGGATGTAAAAATGCAATGTTACACCTCATCAAAATTGACTTTTCTAGACTCTTCCAATGATGTGCCACATGATAATATTGTTTTTTTTACTAAAGATACTGTCCATGTATATTTGTTTTGAATTACATCGGTACCAAACATTTTCCTCAAGTCATTTGTTAAACGGCTGAGCTTAGACTATAACACCACTGTTATTAACAATCTATCCCTTACCTCATATATGGCCCATCCCTCGACAGACTGAAGGCCTATCTTCTTCGCCACCTTTGACAAAACATCCTGTGTCGAGTCACATGGCATGACACTGACCGCTTTCGTTTTCCCGTCCATAAAATTAAATTTACAGATCAGGGGGCTAAGGTTCCTCATTGACTGAAATTTAAAATAAATCCATTTTAGCTTTCGAAGTCTATCTGTGCATTGCACATTCTTAAAAAGAAAAATATTTGATAATAAAACCAGTCAAACTAACAGAACAGAGAAACTATTACGAAAATGCTTACTTAAGTAGTTAATCATTAGAAATACTCTATCATCATCAGCCAATTAACATAACAAATACAACAGTTGCTGTTTTGACAAGGAGATAATGGAATTTCAAAAAGTCATGACATATGAATTAACTAATTTTACTGAAATAACACCTATGAATATTTCATTCTCTTTTAACCCTTAACCAAACAACAAATTTCAGGATGTCCCAAATTGAAAGAGTTAGCAGACGACATTTCAAAATGTGATAAATTGGAAAATTATCCTCTGGTAGGGCAGAAAACATTGTGGGAAAAGGAGAAATTGCTCTTAACAAGCAATGTCTCCTTTTTCCACAATGATTTCCTGATTCGTCTGCAACAAACTGGTCAAATGTCGTTATTGTTTGGGAATGGGTTTAACCATAACTTAATAAACTGCAAACAGAAAATAGTTTGAATCATTGATCCAAAGGCTCAACACAAAGATTGTACACACGCTCAACAAACATTTCAAATTATTGTTGAAAATGTATATATACCGGTAGTTCAAAAACAATCTTTTCAATTTTAGCAATTTTTTCAAACCCACATAAAAACAACAACCAATGCAGCTTCATCTTTCAATGCTATTTTTTCTGTTCTTTTTCAAGAGTTTAATGGTCACCTTTAATTAATGTGTACATATTTACTTTTAGAGTTCAAATAGAGTTAACAAAGAGATAATTGAAACAATGTTGCTTTAACGTTGACAAAGCACTCTACCAAAGAAATTAATTTCAAACACTGTATTTACATACCATTATTTCCGAGAATGATGGAGGATACTTCCTGGCCATTGCACGAGGAACTGTTACATGCTTCAAAACTTGCTGTGCGTATTTTCCAACGATGCGATCAGATTTACGTTGCCGTGCATAGGATACCAAATACTGAAAGTAGAAACATCAGAAATATCTCATTACTGGTTGAATTAATTTCAATCATAAGCTGCAGAGTTATTTAGAAACTATGAAAGAAGGAATTGTATGTAAGGAACAGTTTATATATAAACCATTTAAAGAAGAAATTGTATGTAAGGAACAGTTTATATATAAACCATTTAAAGAAGAAATTGTATGTAAAGAACAGTTTATATATAAACCATTTAAAGAAGAAATAGTATGTAAGGAACAGTTTATATATAAACCATTTAAAGAAGAAATAGTATGTAAGGAACAGTTTATATATAAACCATTTAAAGAAGAAATAGTATGTAAGGAACAGTTTATATATAAACCATTTAAAGAAGAATTTGTATGTAAGGAACAGTTTATATATAAACCATTTAAAGAAGAAATTGTATGTAAAGAACAGTTTATATATAAACCATTTAAAGAAGAAATAGTATGTAAGGAACAGTTTATATATAAACCATTTAAAGAAGAAATTGTATGTAAGGAACAGTTTATATATAAACCATTTAAAGAAGAAATTGTATGTAAGGAACACTTTAAATCTAAACCATGCGAACAGAAATTGTTTGTAAAGGGGAACAGTTGATATTCAAACTATGAAAGAAGAAGTTATTTGTAAGGAACAGTTTATATATAAACCATGAAAGAGTTTAAATTTGTGCCATAATATTGTTGATTATGTATTCTAATAAAGATAAAGAAGTCTGTGGGGGCTCCGTGGCCTAGTCATTAGAGTACAGAATTTGAAATCACATGGCCCCTCTCCGCTTGGGTTCAAATCCTGAGAGGGATATGGATTTTCATGAGAGGCAGTCTTCCAACTGGCTTACGGAATGCCGATGGTTCTACCCGCCTTAACCAGCCCTTATTGGCAGTTGAGTATGGGGTCTTCCTCCATCATCAAGAGTTGGGCATCGCTACATAACTGAAATAATGTTGATGTGATGAAAAACCCATATAAAAAAAAAGAAGTCTGCGTCTGCTCTTATGTTCATTGTTATAACTCTAATGCATGATTCCTTCCCTTCAGGGTGAGTATTTTTCTGTAAACTGGACCAAATAAGAAAAAAACTAGAGAGTTGTAGCTGAAACTTTAATAGTACTATGAATTGCATGATAAGATGCCAAGATTTTTCAAAAATATAACAGCTTTCTTAAGTTCACCAGCACTAGACAAGAAATCTTAAGTGTCTTACCAAAGAACACTCTCGTTCTAAACAAGTCGAAGCCAATGAACCTAGAAAAGGGAACTATGCCAAGATAAAAGTTACAAAATGTTGAAATGGCACAAAACCCAATCTAACCAGTTATACCATACCTTATGCAGGGTCTTGCTTGGAGCAAATGAGGCCGTGCATAGACAGAGGAATAGCCATCCCAGAATGCAACTGTTCTCGTCTGGGTTATCTGTGGTCTGTCGTATCAGCTGACACAGGATCTCGTCACGAAGTTCAATCCTCTCGATTCCGTTACGGATCACGGTTTGTATGATGGAAGCTGCGGAGTCGTCCTTAACGTCGTCTTTCATAGACTTGGTGATATCCTGTAAGAATCATAAGAAAGTTTGTAAAACTCATTTGGGTTATTTGAACTGTTTAGGTTTAGCTTTTCTTTTGAAAAAGAAATTTGTATAACATGTAGATTTATACTTGAAGATGATTCTATATGATATGTAAGCCATTGTAAACAACAAACAAAATCACCTACTGATACTTTCATATAGTATGTGCCTCACAAACATGAAGCATTTACTATAGTTTTCAATTATACCCTCAAACTGGTCGATCATCATATAACCATTAAGGCTACATTAAAACTTCATGCAATACTAAAAAAATCAAAATACTCTCTTACCTTGAAGATTGAGCATGCAAGAACAGCGTTCTCAGTGTCGTGTACTTTAACATGGGACGTGAGAATGACACCAGATTTACAGAACTTCAACATCTCTTCCTTGCTGAGAAAATCTCTCTGTAAATACAATTAAATGTCATTCAATCCTTTACCCCCTTATGGTAAAATGATACTCCTTATACTCGTAAAGTGACTAACTCAGATATTTTTGCTCTTGGAGTGATAAACCTTAAAATTATTATCAGCAAAAATTGTCACTTAACGAAAGACCATTGTCAGTTTTTTTACTTTTAAGTTGCTGAAATCTCATGATTTAGTCATGTAATGTAAAGAAAGCCTTCCCACCAGGCAGGGCTTCTATGGGAAAGCCAGTTTATAGATAATTGCAAGAACTCCTTCTTGCGCACCTTGTTAACTACACATGACAAGAACGATTGAACAGTTTTGAAGACCTACACATGACAAAGGTATCTTTAAAAGCACATCTTATTATAAGTAAAGTTTGTTGTTTATGAAACAAACCTGTTTAAATGGTTTGCAATATCTGCTATCCAAATGATTTATATCGTTTCCTTTTCTGATTATAGTAAAATCAAGTTGTCTACAGTAAGCCTCATAACCTAATAGTGCTGGAACCGAATTCAAGCCTATGCAAACAGGCTAGAGCCAGGCCAGTGGCCAAGTAAATTGGTGGCTGGCCTGTGATGTAATCTGTTTGCTACTCTGAGTATCTTTCCTTATCAAAATTAAGCAGATATTTAAGGTTTGAGGGAGCAAAAGTATTTTTTTAGAAAATTACTCAGCATTCTTAGGGTTAAACCCAGGAAATATTGATTAAATCACTATTACCTCTGTTGAGTTTCTCTTCTTTTTCAAACTCTTCATGCTCATATCTTTCGGATGGTCATTGAAGTATTTCTCTGCATATTCCAGCATATCATAAACCTCTCCAAAGTCAGCTCCAGGATCGGACAAGGGACTTAATGGGCTTGCCGGGGTTTGTACACTCTTCCCATTAGGCAAGATTTCCCCTTCATCAGTTCCACCACTCAATAAGTTATTCAATTTCTCCTCCATTTTGGGAGAGAGCACTTCTACATTCGTAGAACCCACTTGCAATTGGTCTTGGTTGTGGTTATTTGCCAAGTCTATTGTCAAACTATTCTTCAAAGCCAGCTTCTTCTTGGCTTTGTTGTTGAGCTCCGCCTCTATTTCTGGGGGTAGGGGTGGGGCTGGTATGGTGGGCGGCGGAGGTAGAACAGGTGTCTGACCATAGTTCACATCAATATTCTCTATCTCTGATATGGCATTCTGGATTTCTTGGTATTCTAGTGAGGTCAGAGATTCCCTTGATGATGTTGGGGGTTGTGGAAGGGGCCGTCCTACTGGAGGTGGGGGTGGTACCGAACCATTCTGGATGAATGGGGGCGGAGGAGGGGGCGGGACAAAGCTTATATCAGATGGTACAGGCGGTAGTGGTGGGGGTGATGGCGCAGATAAGCCCTCATTAAGTGGAGGCGGCGGTGGTGGTGGTGGTACCCCCTCTATTAATGGTGGAGGTGGTGGCGGGGGTAGTGGGTCCTCTAATGACAGATTCTCTATACTGGCTGTCAGCTCTGGTGGTGGTGGTAGAGTTAACGTCGGAGGCTCTTTGGTTCTCTTTGTCTTCTGGTCTTCCTCGTTTTGTCGCTCCTGAAATTACAATATTTCTGTAATCATATCTGTCAGAATGACTGTATACTAAAGCTCAGGCCCCAAAAGATTTGCTTTCTTTGTTTATTGAAGGGGTTTTCAGAATCAGAGCTACTGAAACCAAAGTCCATATTCATTTGCTTGTTGGGGGTTTGTATAATATTTCAATTGCTTTACCATTGGCTAAAAAGAATGTCTAAAAGAATGTCTCAGACTTTTAAGATCAATCATACAAATTATGGATTTCATTTCATGTCTATAATCCTATTTGAGATTAAGAAACAAACATGTATGTAATGACAAATATGATTTAAGCTAATTGCTTGTAACAAGGATTTCACAATCTCAAGGACTTAATCATAGATTCCATGTTATCAACAATAAAATAAGTCAATAATAAAACCGTCAACATTTCTATTAAGAAATTTCTTTTATGATCAAAACATGCTGCAAAAGGTCTGCAACAAATTTTTAATAGATAAAAGGATTAAATTGTAATACCAGCCTTTAAAAAAGTTCCCCAAAGTGCAGATTTCTGACTTGTCCACATTGAACAGCAAACAATACTGTGTCAATTTTTAGTGTATCAAAGTGATACGCCAATCGAGTATCAGGTTAAAGAGCAAGTTGCTGTTTCAATTATAGCTTAATTGGTATACATCACATAGCTTGCTTGCATTGTCATGAATCACAGATTAACTCATTACCAAACAATAAGACTTTTGACCAGTTTGTTCAAGACGACTCTGGAAAACATTTTGGGAAAAGGAGAAATTGCTCCTTCTACCACAATGTTTTCTGACCTATAAGAAGGTTGTTTTTTAATTCCACCACATTTTGAAATGTCGTCTGCAAACACTTTTAATTTGGGACAGTTGAAAATTTGGCATTTGGTAAAGGGTTATGGAAATTCCTAGGGATTCAACCATAATTTGTAACTCAAGCTTTAAATTGCATTAAGTATCATTACTTATCATCAACTGTACAACTAAAAAATTAAACCAGGGGTAAACACTTTGTTCTATACCAAAGTGCTTACTTTAGTCTTCCATAGAATTAACCCTTATAGTACAGTGCTGGAGCCGACTTATGCAAACAGGTTAGATCCAGGCCTGTGAATTTCTAACCTGTTTGCTTTTCCCAGTATCATTCCTCATCAAAATTAAGCAGATATTTAAGGTTTGGGAGAGCAGATGGCACAAAGATCTTTTTAAAGAAAACAACCCAGCATTCTAAGGGTTAACAATAAAAAGAGTGACAGGCTTCATGCATATTTGAAATATCAATTGATTTATTCCAGGCAGTGCTTGTCACCAGATGTTTGCTGTAGGAAGAGAGAATAGGTTATCTTTTTCAGATGGATTATCAATTGATTCGAATATATGATTTCCCTCTTGAATTACATGTACTATGATAACTTATAGGCATTGGCATTCACAATGAGGCACACGTTTTGAGAAATAAATTCACTTTCCTTTATTTGTAAACTTAAAAGAAAATTGAATTATTTGAAAAAAACTGCTCAAGTTGACTGTCAATTTCTTCTATTGTCACATTGTTTTACTACCCCAATTCAAATTGAAAGTGACACTTTTCCTACCTTTTAACTTATTTGCTACAGGTGCATTCAATTTGGGCAGATCACAATATTAAATATGGAGAAACAAATAGAAGCATTCATAAAATAATCTACAGAGAGTTGCTATTCTACATAATTCAGGTAACTGACAATTTTACAAACCATGCAATTTGAATTGCAATATGGGTGTATGCTTTCTTTATAAATATTACAAGTATAAAAATGTCAATGCTTTCATTATGGTAGTAAGTGATAAAACAACAGAAAGGTTCAATACAAGGCTATATATAAGCACTTGCTATAGTATTGCGCTGCACCCTCAATATTTTACTGAAATGTATCACAGAGGTGATCCGGCGTATAACACATTTTCTAAGTGTGCACGTTAAATAGTTCAATGTGTATGGAAGTGTTGGACATCCTTTTAAATCATTTTTTTTCATGTAACTCATACCAAATGGTGAAATTCTTGTTGTGACATGTATAGTTGTTTCCCCAATCAAATTTGACGACTGTTTAATTTAGATTTTGAATTTAAGATCTATTTTTAAAAACGAAAGTAAAGTGAAGTCATTCTTGCGGGAAACAATATGGCGTCATCCCTACTAATATTTCAGAGGTGTTTTCATTGGATAAACCCGATGTGTTCAGATTGGGGTGTATGCTTTCTTTATATCTATTACAAGTATAAAAATTTCAATGCTTTCCTTATTGTAGTGGGTAATAAAACAATACAAAGGTTCAATGCAAAACTATAGTAAGCACTTAATTGCTTTAGTATTGCGCTGAACCCTCAATATTTTACTGAAATGTATCACAGAGGTTGGATCACTTTATTCGATCCCCCTGTATCTATTGTCACTGTAATGGTATGGTTTTCAACTTAACTCAACCTTATTGGATTACAGCCTGTCACAGAGCTAGGAATGGATTAACCCTTTCCCAAACAAACGTTTTTCGACTGTCCTAAACTGAAAGAGTTTGCAGAGGACATTTCAAAATGTGATGAAATTGGAAAATAATCTTCTGATAGGGCAGAAAACATTGTGGGAAAATGAAACATTGCTTGTTACGAGCAATTTATCCTTTTCCCACAATGCTTTCTAAAGTCGTCTGCAACAAAGTCATCAAATGTCATTATTGTTTGGGAAAGGGTTATACAATTACAGTCCATTGATTGATGAACAATTACACCAATTGATTGTATTAAACACAAATTGTTACATGTACCTAGAAAAGTTACAGTTATAGCTTTTTTTCGGTGTTGAATGAATCACAAAGAATGGTTTTGATTGCTGTGTAGCGATAGCATTTTAATCCAGAAATTGGTTTTCATGGACAATCTTACAGGGTTAGATATTCATTCAAGTTCTTAAGTTCTTGACCACCTGTTTTGCCTGTGGGACCAGTAACTGCCCAGGGTGGTCTTTGTGACCACGAGAAATTGAGGAAAGTTCATTATGAAATCTAAATGTTCAACAGAAATTTGTCACCAGATTTTAGGAAGGAAGGATATTGTTACTCATTTGCTTTATCTACCATGAGGAAATTCATTATCCTTACCCTTACAATGCTGGGTATTTTTTTCTAAAAATAGATTTTTGTGTTGTCTGCTTTCCTAAACCTTAAATATCTGCTTACTTTTAATCAGGAAAGATACAACGAGAACCAAAAGGAGAATTTGCTTATCACAAGCAATTTTTTCCTTTTCCCACAAAGTTTTCCATAGTCATCTGCAACTGTCAACTGGTCAAATGTGTTAGTGTTTGGTAGTGGGTTAAAGAGACTCTCTCAGAGACTTGTGCTATGGGAGAAATAAATGTTAGAAATTTGATATTCACACTTCTTGTCAATCATCTATACCAAAATGGTCTACAGGATCAGTAACTTGTAGTCAATCTATGGGCACTAGGCAACATCAACTGGACCTTAAGTTAAGGTGTCGTGTTGTCAATTCTTAAATATTATAAGATAAAGCCCTTATAGTTCTGGAACAGACTTCATGCTTATGCAAACAGGTTAGATCCAGACCAGCTGCTAAGTAAATTGGTGGCTGACCTGTGATATAACCTGATTGCTACTCTGAGCACCTTTCCTCATAAAAATTACACACATATCTAAGGTTTTGGAAAGCAGACAACACAAAAAACTATATTTAGAAAATTACCCTGCATTCTAAGGATAAAGTAAATTGATAGATATGTGATGTTTTTTATCTGTTGGAGACATCTACCCTAAAAAAGATTGAATCCTAAATCAGTGAGATTCCCCTAGTCCAAGGCACCTGTATCAGAGAATTTAAGAACTTTGCAGTGAGCAATTTCTCATTTTGTCAAAATGGTTTCAGCACCAATTTACAAGAAAAATGGTAATTCTCAACCTATCAGCTTTATTTAATTTGAAAAATCATAAGACCCCATTAAAAAAAAATTGCTTAAAGAATCTCACATTAGCCTGTATAGGTTTAAACTGGTTAAAACGGAGTAGCTAATTGTCACAGCATGAACAATATTTTGCTAATCAATTTCTAGTAATTGCTCTAATCAAACATCCCCTTTTTGACCTGGGCACATATTTAATGCAGATGATCAATTCTCTTGCGGTACAAAACATCCCTAACAACACCAAATACTGTCAAATGAACGTTTGATGCTGTACCCAAATTGAGAGCAACAACTGACACAATCATTACATCACGAGTATGGAAAATAGGGCTATAACTATATATTTCATTATTCCATTTAGTCAAATATAGTTTTGTATGATTTGTATTCCTTATTCATGATGCTCCTTTTCAAATATTTACGAATAAAAACTGATAGTGCATAAACATTACTGCCCGAAGTTCATTATGACACTTGAATTTTACCGAACAGAACAGAACAGAACAGAAATTTATTTCATGCCTTGAACACTTATGGTTAACGGAAAGAGTACAAATCTTCTGAATAAGCATCCATTTCATTATCAATTTTCCATTGTAATGCATTGATTGTATCTAACAAAACAATAATAGTAGAAGGCTGCCTTCAAGACAATACTATGAAGTGTCATAGGGGTTGAATTCTTAGATTTGTTTAGCACAATTAAAACAATTTTATAACTTTCTTAGTTTAAAATGCAATTGATATCATTTGAATAAAAGTATGTGGGAATTCCAACATAATGACATGTCAAAACTTGCCCGCAAAAACCTTATGCTGAATAATATGTCCAGCATCGAGAAAAACCACAAAATCATAGATCCACCTGCAAAATATATGTACTCTGTATGGAAGTATTTTGTTTTTTTGAAAGGCAGAGATGAAAGGCAAACAATATGTAAAATCTGCATTATGGTATTGGGTAAGAGGCTTTATCTTCAACATTGAAAAGTTTGTGATGATTTTATCCTTTTATACTAGGCTTACATGCTGTTTTTCACAGTTTAATTTTATTTATTGACAGTATTTTGTTCACTTTGAAATACATCTGTATTTAAATTCATGAATAAATATTGGTATTCAACACCCTGTATCCGTGATCCTTATTTTATTTTGTCCTTTATTGTATTTATTACAGCCAAAATGGAAAACTACATTTTGATTGTGCTATCAATTAGAGTTTATTATGACAATAAGAGAGATTCTGACACATTCTGAATGTGCATGATAATGTTTGAGAATGCATTTTTTACTTCTATCATGATTTGTTGAATCAATGCCTATAAGGAAGTGATTTTAAAATTCTAAAATTCAAATGACTCCAACTTGCTGCAACAGTTGGAGAAATTGATATCTTTTAATAATTTGCAATTTCTCTTGTCTTCAAACAATGTGTCTACGTATACCCTACTGATGAATTATCTACAATATAAACAGATTTTCAACATTTGTCTATAAATCTTAAAACAACACAAAACGTTTTTCACTGTTATCCCTCAATGATGCACTTGTTCATGCTCTCATTTCATCTAAATTAAAAAAAAAATACTTGAGATCAGGAGACGAGTATAACAATATACTGGTCAGTATAACATAAAGCATATTAATAATATGGTTTGAAGCAGTCTGAAACCTTTTGTAGTAAGCTTATTTTCTAGCGAAGCTGGTTTCTTTTGAAAACTCTTAATTGTATTCATGATACTGCTTTAGTCAAGCATTTTCTTTTCGTTTAGTCTCAATGGTGTCTATACAATGATAATAAGACTGTCTTTTGAAATTATTTTCAAACTTTTCCAACATCTTTTAATTAACCCTTATAGAATATTAACTGACTTATGCTTATACAAATAGGTTGGATCAAGTCCAACTGCCAAGTAAATTGGTGGCTGGCCTGTGAGCTAACCCGTTTGCTACTTTGAGTATCTCTCCGCATCAAAATTATGCAGACATTTAAGGTTTGGGAAAGCAGACAATGCAAAAAAATATTTTTAAAAAAATCACTTAGCATTCTAAGGGTTAAAGTTGATTTTCAATTAGGAGATGGCCTAACATGAAAGACCATGTGGTACATGTGCATCAAATGACTCAAACATCATAGGTTGAACAAATGACTCAAGAAATCTTAACAATAAATTGCAAAAATGCTCAACTTATCAGTTTCTTATCATACATTAATTTCTATAGCAAATATTGATTAACCTGTCATATCTATTTCAATATTTTAAAAAGTGTCAGTTGATTAGAAGTCATTCCAAATTCCATGTGGTGCAATGGTTTAATTAACATTGATTTTGTTTGACAATATAATTGACATTTATTTGTCCATTTTCTTCAGTGCCGACTTCAATAAAATATTACAATAATACATCTTCTATCAGATCTTAATATGAAACCTTAATGGATTAAGTTGATTGGAATGGGTGCCTTTGACAAAATCAAACTGTAAGTATTCAAAAATAGTAGCATGGGCAGCCAGCTGAAAATAAAATTTAAAGATGTGTAAGTAAACCAGGACTTTTCTAATCTACTTCTCATGATGGAATTAGTACGCCCAGAACTTTGTTTGATGAGGATGAATATCTGAGTAAAAAGGCATTTGTGCAAGTTTTTATCAATAAACTAGTAGGCCTCAAAATATAGTATATATTGGTCCAATAAATTAATGATGCTAATGCATTCTTGTCCAAAGAGTATTCAAAATTAATGCATACCTAAACTGTCTTGTAAAACATCCAGGGCTTTTCAAAATAAAATTCCTTTATAATTCCAAACAAATCTAATTTTAACAATCTCTAAGCTCTGAATATATCTACATTTGACTACAATTAAAGTCAGTTTGTAATAGTTTTTTGCCACAACTGAATATTATGCTTTGATTTATAAACCAAAACAAACACTACAATACATTTTATCACTCGGCTGATACAATATACAGTTGTAACACTTTATTTCTATCAAATTACTCTGGGCGCTCAGGTATAATCCCAATAACCATTTGGTACTTCAATCCACTGTTCAATGATCGGTGCTAGGCTAAACCCCGATGTTAGTACAACTTCCAATACTATCTTCCTGCTATCAAAGCAGCATGTATCACACAACTTTAAGCCAATGGGATTGTTTGCTTGGAGTAGCGGAAATATCCCCGGGTTGTATCATTTACCCATTATCCCTTATTTTTGACTTGTCCATACTTAAAGCTTCAGCTAGCATATAATCATAAAAAAAAAAATCAAGAGACAATTTTGGATGAAACTATCAAGATTCATCATGCTATAAGAAGTAATTTTGTTTTGTACAGAAAAATAAGTTAAAAAAATCCTGCCAAACAAATATTTAAAGAGGTAATAATACTTACATTTAATAAGTCTTAGCAGCCTAGATTTGTACCATAAATAGAATGACACCACACATGAAGGGTTCAGTGCAAGACTATAGTTAGTGCTTCACATTTATTTTGTGAAGGACTTGTTTCTGTCTTACATTGAACCTGTGATAATGACGACTATCAAAACCATCATATGCAGTTTAAATAGCTTTGATACATTTGATACATCTCCATAAATTGTCCGTCAGTTAAAAGAAGTGACAACAAAGATATGCATTATATTATGAGAGGTTTTTGATAATAATTATGAAATGCCATCAGAAAAAAAGGCAAAATAATTTTTGATAAAGTGCATGTTGGGATTATAAACATCAAACCCAAAAAGCCTTAAGACTATTAATGCACATATCGAGGGTTCAACGCAAGACTATAGCAAGTGCTTCACAAACGTGAAGCACTTACTATAGTATTGCGCTGAACCCTAGATATAAAGTTTACATTGAACATTGGTTTCAGAGAGAAAAAATGATATATGCCTTGGAACTTAATGTTGATGCATCTCATAAGCTTTAGCATATTGTGTTAAAAGCCTCAGTCCACCTCTCAATTCTAAAAGTTGATCCTTTTACCTAATAAAGACCATTTTAAAGGCTCTTACAGTGATGCTATTCAAATGGATATATAATATAATTTCAAAGCTATTCAAAGAAACAATCTAATCTTGAAAACAAATATAGATAAAAACAAATTTTTGGTAAAAAGAAAATGCATACACTGCGGGTTGGACAAGGGTTATGCAACAAAATGCTTCCATGACCTGAAAGTGAAGAGAGCCTTTCCTCTCTAATAGCTAGATTGCTGACGCAATAGAAAGAATGTATCCCAGAATTCAATTATATCCTACAAAGCAGTAACAGGAGTATGGGCACTATAATTGAATTTTTGAGGGGGATATTGTGAAAATATGAAAAGAATCATACCATGTGTCAAACTGATTAATGCACTCAAATTAATATTGATTGGCATCCCTCGACCTCATATATAGTGTAATGATGTGAGGGGTCTAGATAAATATACCATTCCTATTTCATAGATTATTCTTTAACCAGTAGTTTAGTTCAAACTTATTTTTTTTACATCGATTGTCAGAAGTTCTTACAACTTATGTTAATCACTCTCAATTCTGCTTCCTGCATACATAACCAGTTATTGCGCCGAATGTTGAGTAATTAAAGTTTGCAAGGCAGATCCCGCTTCTCACGGGATTCAAACCAACGACCCTTGTATGTAGAAGCTGACGCTCTACCCCTTAACCACTGTCCTCCACTTTAACCATTAGAATGTTGGGTAATTTTCTAAACCTAGATTTTTGTGTCGTCTGATTTCCAAAACCTTAAATATCTGCTCAATTTTGATGAGGAAAGATACTCAGAGTAGCAAACAGGTTAGATCACAGGCCAGCCCCCTATTTACTTGACGGATGGCTTGGATATATCCTGTTTGCATATGCATGAAGTTGGTTCCAGCACTATAAGGGTTAAGGTATTCCACCTCTAATTGAGAAAAGTCAGAACAACAAAGTCAATGAATGAGCAAAACAAATGCCGTTATAAAATAAAGTTTTAAATCATTAGATTTTTTTATTGACTGAAATTCTCATTTGCCACATTTCATTCAAGTATTTTAATAATAATGTAAAAATTGGTAACTAAGGGGAGGTTATTACTATGGAAGATATCACTTGGTTACTCTGGTTTTTATCTTTTGAAAAAATAACCCCAAAATATTATGTCATCAAGCTGCTTTAAGTCCTTCAATGAATCATGGTACAATCTTTTCAAACTTTATCATATAGTTGATCTATAACATTCTGGAATGTTTGTAAACACTTGTTGTATATAAATTAATATATTCTGCAACATATGCAATCATGAGTGTTATTCAAACAGAATAACATGTACTTTGATTTTAAGTGTTCAAGAGGGCCATTTTTCCATAAAAGTTTTTTCTGAGGATTAAATATAGTTCAGGACTAGACTAGATTTTAGCCATTACATGGATAATCTATAATTTCAACATTAATGTTTATATACATGTATGCATGTCAACTATTCTCAAAGTAGTCAACAGACAGACTGATTTCATGTCTCCTTGTTACATTTGTTGAACTTAGCCTTTAAAATCATTGAAACATGCATGCAATTCAGATTTGTGTATACATGTATGTGTTTAATGCCATGTCAGCATTTTTCCAGTTATATTACAGCGTTCCTGGATTCACCATTTTCCTGGTACTATGGTAATTTCCAAGCAGTCTTAAGAGCACAGACCCATCAAACCTAGCAATTGCATCTTTAATTTAGGTTTAAACACAGACCTGTGCAGGCATGCAAAAGATATTACATTTAACCCTTATAGTGTTGAAACCAGCTTCGTGCTTATGCAAACAGGTTAGATCCAGGTCAGCCGCCAAGTAAATTGGTGACTGGTCTGTGATCTGACCTGTTTGCTACTCTGAATATCTTTCCTCATCAAAATTAAACAGATATTTAAAGTTTTCAAAATCTGAAAACATAAAAATCTAATTTTAGAAAATAACCCAGCATTCTAAGGATTAAAGTCTATATATATTGGGAAAAAACACATTTTATAGCTAAGCATACATAGTTTGATATATTTCATTTCTAATCCATTGGACATAAATCTGCCCCATGGGACAACAATATGAAATGGATGGTGCCAACATAACTATGCCACTGCTATCTGGTTTAATAATATAAATGTCATAACCCAACATTTATATCCCCACAGAGTATGGATTTACCATAACACAAGGATAACACTCAAAACACTAGTAAGCCCTTCAGAAAAAGGGACTTTAGAGATTGGAAACCAGTGGGCGGAAAAAGAACAATTGCTTCTAAAGACTAATGTATCTAAAGACTTAAATGTATCCTTTTGTCTCAATAAAGTTTCTACCACACAACATACAGAAAATGTATTTTCTTCATGTTTTTATTCATTTTTTTGCATCTGCTGTGTCTTTCAATTTGGACCGCAGTCCACTATGTGTGAAAATTTCAACAGCCTTCTGACTGAAAAAAGACAGAGAGGGTTACTAACAAATTAACCCTTTGAATGCAGGGTAATTTTCTAAAAATATATTTGGGTTGTCTGCTTTCCAAAACCTTAAATATCAGCTCAATTTTGATCAGGAAAGATTCTCACACTAGCAAACAGGTAAGATCACAGACGCCAATTTCCTTGGTGGCTGGCCTGGACCTAACCTGTTTGAACAAGCATGAAGTCGGTTCCAGCACTATAAGTGTAAAATAGAGAGACATGCTAATGCTACAAAATCATCATTCTCGAAAAAATATTAAGCTATGTAGCAGAGGGTTTTTCATCATTTCTTATTACTTGCATAATCCAATAAGGTCATAAAAAAAAACTCATTCAAAATTGATGTGACAAAAGGCTTATGAAAAACCTTTGAGAAAAACAAACACTATTGCTCAAACTGAGCAATTTCTTCCCATGCCTCAATGGATTCTTCCTAATTTTACCATGAAGATGATATTTTCATCATTTTAAAAGTGCCGTCTGCTGTTTAAATTCAATTTGGACAAGTCACAAATTCCTATATATAGGGGAATGGGTAACACTTTAGTAGAGAGCAGAAGTAAGTCAGAGTCTATCATTCCAGAGGAGAGGAACTTTACCATGTCTTCTGATAGGCTGGAGAGCTCCGTCTCGGTTTTATCCTAGTTATGAATATCAAAAGTTAGGATTCATCGATGGAACAAGTAAAACTTGTAAACATAATGTATCTACATTCTATGTGGGTTTGTATCCATGTGCCAGTTTATTAAGATTTATACAAGAATGGGCATTTATGACTTATAAAACAAAATGCTCTTTCCAGCTTAACCCTAAGACAATCTGAACACATCGGGTTTATCCAATGAAAAACACCTCTGAAATAATAGGGATGACGCCATATTGTTTCCCGCGAGAATGACGTCACTTTACTTTCGTTTCTAAAAATAGATCTTGAATGTAAAATCCAAAAAGTCGTTAAATTTGATTGAGGAAACAAGAATACAGGTCACAACAACAAGTCCTCCTTTTGGTATGAGTTACTGATCAAAAGTGATTAAAAAGGATGTCCAACACTTCCATACACATTGAACTACTTAACGTGCACGCTTAGAAAATGTGTAACTGTTAATTGGCGGATGCCGATTTACCCGAAAAATTGTAACCCTACACTTATATCCGAGGTGTATTTCACAGCTCACGGAAATACCCGAGTAGTTCCGATTGACCCTAAGAATGTTGGGTAATTTTCTAAAAATAAATTTTTGTGTTGTCTGCTTTCCAAAACCTTCACTATCTGCTCAATTTTGATGAGGCATGATCCTTAGAGAAGCAAACAGGTAGGATCACAGGCAAGCTGCCAATTTACTGGATGTAAGGAGAGGAACCTTATAAGCTTTTAGCTTTCGTTCCAATCCGTTTCACAAAACTGTTTGTAATGTATATAATGGTGTTTTTTTCACTGAATAAAATATGTTTAAACTAACCTGTTTAATTTATCTTTTAGTCAAACTAGCTAGTTTCTACCACACGTCATAAAGCACTATAAGGGTTAAAGGCACATCAAAGGAGAGGAGAACAAATAAAATAGTGAAAAGATTTATGGAGTTCTTTTATTTTGTTCAGAAAAGTCATGAGAATTAATTTACGAATGCATTGGGGCCCTACTAAACTGACTTTTTTTAAATAAGTTATTTGGTGCTTGAAAAATAGTTGTCTCCAATTCAATCATGTTTATCAACAACCTGTTTGTATACATATTCAAAATAACGAATTCTGATTGGTCCATTTAAAAATGTGTGTATCAACTGTCGTAAACATTTAAGGTCAGAGGTGAAGAATCAGGAAATATGAATTATAAAACTTGCTAATCTGGGTTATTTCTGTTTTTTTTTTCACATTTAAGTTGTGCTGATGGTGTTTTCTGGGGATAACTATTGAATATGTCTAAAAAGTTACCAAATAATAAATTTTTAATATAGCATTAATCTCCTTTAATGGGCCTTTAAACAGCCATTATGGGCAGTATAATATGGGGATATTTGTTCATAGTTTAAGCTATGTTGTTATACAATAGCTTTGCCACAATCATTACAAAAATCTGCCTCTAAAATCTCAAAAAAACAACTGAGCAATTTACTCAATCAAAGGTTTAATACAAGACTATAGTAAGTGCTTCACATTTGTGAAGCACTTACTATTGTCTTGCATTGAACCCTTACAATGTTGGTGGTGTAATGGGAGTGCATGTGTGATAGTTTATCAAGACCTTACCATATCTTCCGATAGAAGGTCGTTCAGCTCATTCAGTTCATCGGTGATCTCATCCAGAGTCTTGTTGGAATGTTTTCCGGGATCAAGGGCCTTCTCCTCCTGCAGGAATGAGAATATCTGGTCCAAGTTCAGATTGTTCGGAGACACAGAGGGTTCATAGTGCGTCCACATGGATTCGATAAGCTTCGTCAGCGAGTCTAGCTCATCTTTGGACTCCCTGAAAATAAAGAAGAAAAAAAAATATGAATACTCCATGTTAAAAGTACAAAACAGAGCAGTGTTTTTTTCATGACTTGAGCACAAAAGGTTCCTCGTCATTACAACATATACCAGGGAATCAATGAAAAACTATATTAAGTGCTTCATAAACATGAAGCACTTGCTATAGTATTGCATTGAACCCTTGATATACAAGCATGAAAAAAGGACATTAAATGGAATACATGTACGAATATGAACATATATTTCAGTGACAAACATTGCTTTGATGCATCCTTTGCAAAGAGGGACTGCACAAATCATTGTTATAACGGATAAAATGCAAACATTAATTAAACATATACACTGTATATATATCAATATTTAAGTTGTCAAACACCACTTTTACACATCTGATGCAAGAGTCTGTGGAAACCATTGTGATAACAAATAAATTGCAAATATTAATGATAAGCTATCATCCCTTTTTTGACTAGGGTGCGTTATCACTTTGAACCAGTCAAAAATTACTTCTACTTCTATATGGTACTTCCAACAATTGTTCACTATTATTATTGGAAGGGAACACCGCCATCATCAGGACATTGTTATGTGTCTAAATGTACAATGTAGAGGAATAGGTTTGTCAAGGAAAAGATCTTCCATTTTACAATTTTGAATTCATTTAACAGGCTAGTGCAGGTGGTTGCGATATCGGAAGAAGCAGACACGTGGGGGCATCAATACAAACCAGGGGAGTACATTAGGAAGCTTCAGGCATTATCATTATCTTCAAGATAATTAGCTAGCATAAACTGTGTTCATTATAAAGGAGAAAGCTCTGGGTAACACAAAATTTAACTACAAATCAAGTAAATTCATTTCAAAATTCTATATTGTTGGTACTCATTAACATCATCTCATTGAGACGATATTCATAGGACCAACAATATAGGATTGGAAGTGAATCTAAAGGATCTGTTTAGAATATAAAGCAGTAGATATTGTAGATACCTTCTCTTCAATGAGGAATCTCTGGGTGCAATGCCACTTAAGACTTGACCCTTCACAGAGAGTTATATCAATAGCAATATTTTGTAACAAGAAAACTGTTTCTATTTGATTGGAGTTTAATGCTGGATCAGCAATTCATCAATTAAATATTGTTTCCATAGAATTTACAATTTCGAGGCTCTGAATCATCTTGCTAGAGAGGCCAGAGGAGATTGACCACTGTGGCAAAGGTAACCCTTCAAAGAATGAATCCATGTAAAACATCTCAATTCATTGTAAGTCAGTCTTGGTAAATTGTGCAATGTTAAGTATAAATCAGTAAAACAAGAATGAACAACTTGAGCATTCAGTGCAAGACTTCAACATTATAGTAATTACCTTTTGTGAACGGCTTGTTATAGTCTTGCTATGAACCTTACAAACTCTTTTCTGTTGATGTCTGCTTTAATCCTAATCTGAATCAATTACAATTCCCTATATGCAAAAATGGTTGAATATGCTTATAAAAAGAGAACTTGCGTGTCCACCAGACCAAAAACGCATTATGCATTTTGTGAAAGATGTGTCTGTCTGCATGGTTGTCTGAATAAGGGTGGTGATAGGCAAAGACTTTGAGACTCCAATTCTTTATCCAATGGAAATATTTTATGTTTTCCTTCATTATTTTTCCCGAGTCTGAAAAGTATGTTGTGTTATAATTCTTTCTTTACCAACACTATGAATCAAGTTTGTTTATTGTAACATTCTGTTGGGCCGTTTCAACATGGCTCCTTTATATGAATACACAACAGATGTCCGACAGATATGGACTTGGTAAATCAAATAATGATACGAAAACTAACTCCTCTATCAGAAGACCATGAGAAACTATTTTATAGTCAAACCGCTCATGATGTGTGCAGGTGTCATTAAAACTATAAAAACAGTAGAACAACCAAAAGGTTGCAGAACAATAACACTCTGCATCAACTTAACCATTTAATTCAAGACTACAGTAAGTGCTTCACAATTATGAATTGAACCCTCCATATTTTATAGTGGGGTCCATAAGTAAGTTTTATTTTGCTTTAATCTGGAAGCATGAGTAGCACTCTCTTCTTGTGCGGTTTCATGTAATTTCATATTCTGTACCCAAACCACTAGGCCAAAATGGCCCCTTTGGAAAGTTTCATTTCAACTAAAAATACACTAATAGGCATCTGCTGAAGCTTTCAGTTTAAGACATTGTATTTAGGCTTGCTTTCAGACCCCTATACGGGGAAGCATATTAAGCATTATCAATGTCTCTAAAATACAAACCCAAATTCTGTTAAAAAGATTACTTCCCCCTAAACGACAGACAACAGATTTTCAGACGGACTGAAATCAACCGCAAACAAAAACCGTCCAAATCTAGAGTAAAATTAATGCAGCCTGTCAGATCTTGGATCTCCACTAGAGACTATTTTCCACGCCACCAACTCTTAACCCGTTCTAGTCTAAACTTCTAAGCCTGCACCATCTATATATAATATCTTTTTGTAATTTTCATTCATTAACAGATGGGGATTTGAGAAACCACTGTGAAAAAAGAAGAAATTCCTTTGACACTTCTGCATGAGCTTGTACCTCAATAAATATATGTATTTTTTGCAATCATATACAGAGGGAGAATTGAAAAACCACTGTGACAAAAGAAGAAATTGCTTGTGATAAGCAATTTCTTGTTTGGACACAATGGTTTCTCCCAAATAAAATGAGATTGATATATTTTTTGTCTGCAATTACAATCAAGTACTTTGAACTTGAACCAGTCAAATAGATCTGTAAAAGGTTTAAGGTTCTCAAACTGAAATAAAAATGTTGCATATCTCAAAACTGAATGATAGCAACTTTATGAAACTTCGTCATATACAAGATCTTCACAAATGAAAAGATTTTACCTAGAAATATTTCTATTACAACCTCAATTAGGGGAGATGATGATAAAATTTTTGATAAAAAAAAAACTCACAGTAGAAAGATGCATAACATGATTCTTATTAAGATTTTAAAAAGAAATCCAAGTTCTACAGTAGAAACAGGAGAAAAATCAATTCTATCAATTTTCAGGGAAGACAACTCATAAAAGAAATGAAAACAAGAGGGGAAAATAACAACAACTAATACCATAACATGATGTGACGATATGGTCGGTCATTGTATGTTAACTGCTTCATTTTGTATAGCTATTACAGTAAATATATGTATAAAAGATAGGAAAATGTTAGGTACACAAGTTCACGAACTTAAAGAAGCTGAATGAGATAGCAGTTTGACATCTACACAAGTCATACAGTGCAAAATCTGACATTTGGTGGAGCTTTCTTTATATTAGATTCCCAATGGACTATGGTGCAAAAAGTGTTTTCAAACTCTGAAGTTAGTAATCCAAGATGGAATCTTGAACAACTTTATTTGGTTTGATGAGATAAAGATACAATTATAGCTTAAGAAAGCATTTGAAAAAAGGGTATTTCAACGTCTGATTGAATATTGCAAAACTGGTTGATATTGAAATTATGGACGGAATGCTCAACCATGCTTTGCAATAACCAGAACTACAATAAAAGTTTGAAATTCCAGTACCAGTTGTTAAACAGAATTCTTGATTGTTATCATTCTGAAGATGGGAAGATTTGTCACAGCCATAATGGTATGAAAGTGGAACAAAAAGTGATTCAGAAATCCAAAAGAAAAATTCTTCTTCATAAGGTTCATCTTTTAATTTACTAAAACTGATCAAATCAAATTCTTCAGCAACATCAATTTATCCATCCTAAAACACAGCATATCATATTGATTGATGAAGATTTGTGCGAAAGAACCAGTGGAAAAAAGATAAATCGCAGTTTTCATATGATGAGGGTTTATTTTCAAATCAAAGTTGTGATTGGGACTTTCTGCCAAATTGAGTTCATTTTTCAGCCTAGGGCATTTATTGTTGAACTGTTTATCCTTTCTGACATGAGGGTAATGCGCTGCATGCATCGTATCTTCTAGCATGAAATTAAACTCCATTTCACCATATGCAATTTTGTGACCCACCCAAATTGAAAGCAACAGCAGACGACAGTAATTAGAGATTGAAACTAGTTTTACTTGAGGAGAAATCATTGTGGCTAAAGGAAAAAATATTTTTGTGTCATGTGCTTTCCAAAACCTTCAATATCTGCTTTATTTTGTTGAGGAAAGATACTCAGAGTAGCAAACATGTTAGATCACAGACCAACCGCCAATTACCCTGGTGGCTGGCCTGGATCTAACCTGTTTGCATAAGCATGAAGTCAGTTCAAGCACTATAAGGGTTGAATAAAGAAGCAAATTACTTGATATTTGTATAAAAGAGAATAGAGAAGTAAAAAATAACTTTTTAATTACAAATTATTCTTGGTCTACACCAGACATGTCTTTTACAATTATTGTATGAAAGTAATGGAGAAATTGTCTAATGTGAGCAGCTCATTTCAACAATAGTTTGTATCATAGAAGAGAAATACTAAATTTTGATAATGTTCCCACATAAGAAAGAAAAGTGACAATATTTTTCCATATTTCATGTATGGAAGAGGGTATATTCCTCTTCCAGCAATGCTTTGAAATGTCGGCTGCAAACTCTTTCAATATTGGACTGTTTTGGTGTTTGTTAAAGGGTTAACTATATTGATCTGTGTTGTTATCTTATCAATAGAAAACATTTTGTTGTTAGAAAATTAAAATCTCAATCAGTGAGATATAGTCCTTCTAAGTCCAGAAGCTGTTCAGTATGTAGAAAAGACCCCTATGTGGACGGCCTTCGCTTGTTTATCCATGCAGTCTGTAAATTTCACAAAGCTTAAAAACGCCTCACTCCTATTGATAAATAATTCAGTTACACAACTTCTGTTTTTCGCATTATTGAGTATACACCAGCTTTAAATGGCCTCCCAGAGGAATATGTTTTCCTCTGGTAAAATATAATGGTATCTGAACTTAGAATAATAACCTCTAATAAACAAAAGACAGTCACCAAATTGCTTAATTCCTTACCCCATTATTTAACTCACTCAGCTGCGGAAGGCTTTAAAAACCACTGTGACAAAAGGATAAATTGCTTTTAATAAGCAATCACTCCTTTACCCTAGAATGCTGGGTTATTTTCTCAAAATACATTGTTGTGTCATCTGCTTTTCAAAACCTTAAAATCTTAATTTTGATGAGGAAAGACACTCAAAGTAGCTAACAGGTTGAATCACAGGCCAGCCGCCAATTTACTTGGTGGCTGGTCTGCATCTAATCTGTTTGCATAAGCATGACAGAGCATAAACAATACCACCATTTTCTACAAGCCAAAATAATGAAAAAAGCAGAAATAAGAAATGGTTTGATTGAACAATACCGGTACTTCCGTTTTCAACAATACCTTTAACAAGCCAAACAGAAAAATAATGGAAAATACAGAAATAAGAAATGGTTTGCCTGAATAATTACCCCCATTTTCTACAATCAACTTTGATAAGCCAAAATATTGGAACAAGTAGAAATAAGAAATGGTTGGCATGAACAATTACCCCCATTTTCTACAATCAACCTTGATAAGCCAAAATATTGGAAAAGTAGATATAAGAAATGGTTGGCATGAACAATTACCCCAATATTCTACAATCAACCTAACTCGGATGATCCAAGCTGTAACTGCGTGACAGCTTGGAGGCGCCCTGCGATAAAAACGCGTCAGCGTTCCCCCTCTGTGTGTGAGGGGTCCAATTGGCGACGAGAAAAAATATGGGCACCAATCAGAAAGAAGGTAGGATTGACCAATAAGATTGCTTATTGTTTCCATTTCCGGTAATTTACAGAAAAAACAAAAACACTAACAATTGTTAACATGATTGACGAGAAAATTTGAATTCGTTTTAAACCAAAGCAGAGTCATTTGATGAAATCCATTGTCGAAGGGAAAGACACTTAAGTTTCAATTTTGATAAAACATGTCTTACATAAAATAGGGTCATCTGTACCCTATATATTAAAACTTTACATTCATTCGATAGTCACATCTTTTTTTATGTGCGCTAAATAACCGTGGATTTTGATGCACCAATAAAAACAATAGCCCATTAACCAATCTAGTGATAATCAAAATCGGTCTGTCCGACTCATTCCATGCATGAAAGCATTGGGCAATACCTTTTCCCGTAGGCCTACTATTTTAGTTTTCAAAAAATATTGAATCCAAAGGTAATCAGTTTTGTTAAGATTTCAACATTTAGTTACCCTTATCCCCAGTCAAGGTCGTTACCATTCTAAAATTCAAACTGCAATAAAACACAAACTATTCGATTACATAAAATACAAACTTTTACTATATCAAGAAAGTAACCGATATTGTATTGGCAAAAAGGATTTGGTTTTGATGATTACCATTTCGCTGCGAATAAATGATATTCAGAAGAAACTTGCTCTTAAATCTGTAAATTTGATTATTATTAATATACTTAAGAAATAAAAATCTATGTCAAATGCGTATTCTTTGAGGTCAAAACTATAATGCTATTAACAAGATAAAGGGTAAAGCAAGTGTTGTATGATGTACGGCGGTGTCTGGATTAGTATCTGTGTGTGACGCGCGTCGCTCCCGTCTGGGGTAATAAAACTACTAAGTGTTTGATATTTAAATCAACAACCCGAAAGATGTACTATTCGATACTCCCCCTTTTATACATGCCCCGAAGTTGTTTATATAGCTTTTTTTTGCTTTAGGAATAGTTTGTTTAAAAGAAATAGCTGTTATCTATATCTCTGTTTTTTTTTTTTTTCCATTCGCGCTC
This sequence comes from Cerastoderma edule, assembly GCA_947846245.1. Classification (NCBI taxonomy): domain Eukaryota; kingdom Metazoa; phylum Mollusca; class Bivalvia; order Cardiida; family Cardiidae; genus Cerastoderma; species Cerastoderma edule. The sequence goes on along the minus strand of OX401404.1, from coordinate 44,369,614 downwards.
GCCCAACTTGCAAATAATATACTTTGAAATAGTTTCTAGATTTATATTTCAGATTAGACCCATAATGCCGATTTCGATAATTCAAGAAAATATCAAATTGAGAGCCCATTTTCCTATAGAATCGGCCATCAAAAATGATAGGCTAAAGGCTTTTTTGTGGCAAAAGTTTCCATAAAAAATTCTCTGATGGTTTGAGTGTTTTCTCGATTTTCGCTTAGAGTCACAAATATCTTTACTCAATGAATGAATATCTACGTATTCAATTGAAATCAACTGTTGCAATACTTTGGCAATTGACGAAATTCATATGAGGGAAAGGGAATCTCGGTTTTAATGTAAATAGATATATTCTACCAAACGAAAAGGAGCCAATATTATATTCCCGCCAGAATTTACCTGTTATTTTAACTCCGCCCCTTTCAACAGATTTCCCAACATGCACTACCTCGAAAATCGATATCCGCTTGACACGCTTTTACATCGAACGCATCCAGACGTAGAGTGAAATATCTACGTCTGGATCATTCGGACTACAATCAACCTTGATAAGCCAAAATATTGGAACAAGTAGAAATAAGAAATGGTTGGCATGAACAATACCCCAATTTTCTACAATCAACCTTGATAAGCCAAAATATTGGAACAAGTAGAAATTAGAAATGGTTGGCATAAACAATTAACCCCATTTTCTACAATCAACCTTGATAAGCCAAAATATTGGAACAAGTAGAAATAAGAAATGGTTGGCATAAACAATTACCCCCATTTTCTACAATTGACTTTGATAAGCCAAAATATTGGAACAAGTAGAAATAAGAAATGGTTGGCATGAACAATTACCCCCATTTTCTACAATCGACTTTGATAAGCGAAAATATTCGAACAAGTAGAAATAAGAAATGGTTGGCATGAACAATACCCCAATTTTCTACAATAACTTTAATAGATGTCTACGGTAAAGGGAGGAGTGATCTGTAAAAGCTAAGAGTGTTTCCGATATATGGGGTAGTCTGTATCCAGGGACATTGGGATATTCATGGAAGGAAGCTTCTGAAGAGGAATTAAGTATAAATGAAATATGACAGCTCCCTCAAATTGATGAACAACCATTTAACCCGATTTTCCTCGTAAATATACACACTTTTATGCCTCTTTCGTGTCAGGACGGGATAACATCTTGATCCTCTTTGTGAAGGATTCAACATATCATTGCATCGTTCTAATGAAATGTGATAAGTGAGAAAAGATGTAAGAAATTCTCAGTTTTCCAGGGCATTCACCCTATCTTAACAAAAAAAGAATTCTTAATGTTACTGATTGCTTCCAATGTTATTATTGATGCATGGTTGAATCAAACATATAAGTGAGCTGAATGTTTGATTTGTTAGAGCGTTTGTACACTACAGTCTGCACAGGACGGGGTTCAAGTCCTGGCTTTGCTGTATGTCTTCCGTCATTTCGAGAACATATCGATACTCTTCCTTCAAAAAAATCGGGAGTTCAAGGGAAAAATGAAAGGGTCAAAAAGTACTCTCATCAGAAAAATCAGTTATAAATGGAAATCATTCCATAGGGAAAACAGGCACTAATCCATAGCAATTATCCATAAACCTATTTCTGGTCTTTCATTTACCTGATAACAAAATAAACACATACATAGAATCATAAAAAATTTTTTGGGGTGTGGGCGGTTTATGAAGGCCAAGTGGCGTTGGATAGATTAGTATTCTGTATACCATTCTATATATAACGCAATTACTTAAGACTTTTTCATGTTCTAAAAAAAGACAAGATCAATTATGTATTCAAGATATCCAAGTTTTAAAGACAAACTTAAGGATTCTCTCAACAAATGATTATATAGAGTTACGGGGGGTTTAACCCACGAGCTAGAGCCATATCACAGAGAACAAGTCATGATGTGTAAATTGAAATCAATTCTTTCAAATTAGGTTTAAGCTATGTTGAAGCTTAAAACTGATTTATGTTCAAATACGAATCAAACTTAAATATTCTAGAAAGAAGAATAAAAATAAATTCACCTATTTCTAATTGCTGTGCAGTTATTATGACAACAGCTTCAGTGACTTATAATGCTTTTCTTATAGTGTGGTCTAAGACTAAATAATACAAAAAGCGTGTTCAGAGAGCCAGATATGAATATAAATGACTTTTAGGCAGGTTCTAATTGAAAGGAACACCAGATCGTGGGTTCAACGCAAGACTATATCAAGTGTTTCACAAACGTGAAGCACTTACTATAGTATTGCACTGAACCCTTGAGATATCAATCATGATATATGAAAAAAATGTTTTGTTATATTGCATAAAAATCATCTTGACAAAAGTTTAAATAATTCGTTAGAGTAGTCTTGGGCATTTTTTTGAAGGATTAGAAACATATTCTATTGCAGGTGTGTCAAAGTGGTTCAACATTACACAATAGACAGTCTTATACATCACTATTCAAATTTTGCTCTACATACATGTTACCTTGACAAGATTTTGTACCAAGCACAACTCAAAAGAAAATGAGCATATAAAAATGAAAAACAACTTGGAGCAAATTTCATATTAATTTAAGCAGGAATTACTAGTAGTAGCACAGCTAGAAGCAGAAACATCTTGACACATGCTCCTTTTTCTATGGTACATATTCATATTCAATCGCCTGATTTAGGGCCAAAAAAACAGGATTAAATATCAAATGACCATTCTCAACATTTTCCCCATATGGGACACTACAATGTTCGGTAAAAAAATTAATTGACATTTGGATTGAATCTCACTCATTTTGTGCGGTAAGAGCTACCATATAGACTTTAAGAGGTTTTTCAGTGTAGGATAATGCCTTGTAAATGAAGCAAGATATTTCCTGTACGGAAGTGACAGGCGGTGAAAAACACTCTATCTGTTACCAACCAAAAACTACCCTCAGGAAAATCAATTGAAGACGATTTTCCCCAGAAAGACCCTGTAATGTGTCCACTGCCCTATTGTAAATAAGTCCTGAGCTGAAGAAGATGGTGTGTGCTTAGTGTTATGGTTGGCCCAACATATTTGTTCTTGGCTGATTCTGGTAAACAAAATGTCCCACCCTTTCAACCCTTTGTCTGGTCCAAGTTATTTGAAGCTGGTGACAATGAAGTATTCTTTGTCTAGAAGGTTCATTGGAAGACTATAGCAAGCTAGTTCTCCATAAATGTGTAACACTACTTTAGTCTTGCACTCAACCCTTGTAGCTATTGTACTGATGGTTCAATGCAAAAATATAGTAAGTTTTCCAAAAATGTGTAGCACTAATACTATAGTCTTGCACTGAACCTTTAAGTGAATGTTCTATTTTGTCATTGGTTTTTCGTTTGGTGTTAAACACTGTATCAACATTTTTTCAGTAATGTAACAGCTTTCCTGGATCCACCAGTACTAGGCTTGGAAATGTTTTATTGTATTGGAAGTTCTTTACATTCGTGGAAAACTTACTGAAATACCAGTACTCACACCGTTTTGTGGGCTAGTCCCAACATATTTCACCTCGCTGCTTTTGAGAGTCAAAACCAGGACCATCTCTACCACTGCACCACTTTTGCCCAATTTATTGTACTGGATTATGCTCTGCACAAGAAAATGCACTCAATCCACCAAAAGCACCCATGGTATGCCAATGAACAAAGCGGGAACCTTATGCTCTCCCTTCAGCGAGCATTGTAATCGAGTGTAAGCCCATACTTCTGACCGCTCTATGGACCTATCTACAGTTTAACCCATTACCAAATAATAACAATATTTGAACAGTTTGTTGCAGACGTTTCTGGAAAACATTGTGGGAAAAGGAAAAATTGCTCTTTAGGAGCAATTTCTCCTTTTCCCACAAAGTTTTCTGTCATATCACAATATCGTTTTTCAATTTCATCACATTTTGAAATGTCGCCTGCAAACTCATTCAATATGGGACAGTCAGAAATTTGCCGTTTGGTAAAGGGTTAATGAATGCCTGTGAGGAATTATGTATCAGGTAATATATAAGAATCAAATTTGACCCTCCCACAAATAATCCGCAGCAGAACACTTCAACCAATCATTTTTAAAACAAAAAAACAAACTCTGCCACCAATTTGTTGGGTAAAAGAAATAATGATAAAAGTATCATTTTCTTAAGGTAAATGATTTCATTTAACTTACAAAATTGGAATACTATTTGTCATGCTTGTGAATAGTGGTCTTAGACATACTTCCTTTCTATATATTCTTTTAATAGTACTTAAATGCCTTGAAAGTGTATTTGGTAACACCATAAAGTATCAAGGGAAATTTTTTTATTTGAGTTAAGAATACCCTCTTAAAACATGGTACCTCTAAAAAATTCCCATCATATGTTGTGTTAATCAAACAAAGCAGAAAATGGCAATAATACTTTATAAGAAATATCCCTTCCCTATGAGATATTTGGAAGTACACAGAAAACCATTGCGACCAAAGGGAGAAATTGCTTGATTCAAGCAATTTCTCCTTTTGTCACAATGATTTTCATCAAGTTTCTGCAGTAGATGTGTAGAAATAAGTGTATATGAAGGAGCCAGTTGAATTATTTCCTGCAGACACGGAGTTCTGTCTGTCTGTACATATGCAAGTGTTAATCATTCATCAATGCTGGGGCACATACATCAGTGAAACTTGTACAGGTGGTATATAACAGACTCCCAGGAAATTGGTTATCCAATTAACTCCTTAACCTTTAGTGTTTATTGTGACAGGTCCAAATAGTAAGCAATAGCAACAAAGGCAAATAAGGAGATTAATGAAAAAGATTGTTAACAGATAGTTATTTTTTTATTACAATATGTTCATTTACATGTGGATCAAACCTTGGACCCCACCTTATTCAACTACCACCTTAATGTCTGGGCCACACAAGACCCTACAGATAAGTGTTGTAATTGGTTGCATGAACTGTGACCTTCCAGAAATACTGCCTTTAGAAAGTCCTCATTCTTAAATATGCATTTGAAATTACATGACATTTTGCAGCAAATGGCTCTTGAACAAAATAAACTAAAAATGACAAGCAAGTTCAACAAATAATTGTTTATCTGCTTTCATTGACTTTGAGAATTATTGTCCTAAATTTGATAGCTTCCTGTATCAAGAGCATGAACAATCTTGCCCAACATGAAATTATCAGGAGAAAACATTTAGTGCTTCATCAAAATCATTTAAAGTTCCAGTCCAGCAAGCCAACATTGGAAGCATTTGCTGACTTTATTAAAATCATTAAAAGTTCCAGCAAGCCAAAATTGGAAGCATCTGCTGACTTTATTAAAATCATAAGACGTAAGACCAAGGCAATAGAAGAACACATTCAAGATGCAGACAAACAACATTGCAATAACCAGCATTCAACATTGAAATAACTAGCCAACATCATTACTGGCGTTAACTGACAATAGCGAAAGCATTAACAAACAACAGTGAAACAATTTGCTTACATATTGAAAGATTAGCAAACACCAAAAAAATCTTTGGCATACAGCAATGGAAGCATTAGCTAACACAATTACTGGCACAACCTCACAACATTGAAACAATTTGCTTACATATTGAGAACATTAGCTAACATGATTTGAAATACTGGCATACAGCAATGAAAGAAAAGAACTGCCAACTATATTGAAAGCATTAGCCAACACTAAACAACATTTAGGCTTACAACATTGGCTTATTCCATTACAACATAAGCTTAAGCTATTAATTGAAGCATTGGCTTAGAGCATAAGAATCCATTGGCTTATCAATATCAACCTTTTGGCATACTACATTGACTTATGCCATTGTGCATTCTGACAATAAGGACCAATAAGCACAAAGATTTTGTTTTCCTGAAGTTGATCCTTCCAGTTTCAGCTGGTAGAATATATTAAGCAATATGGTAAAGTCATAAAATCAAGCAAATCAGATGTAATTCGCATGTTGAATTTAGGCATTACCAATAAACCTGTATTGATAGCACTGTATACCATACCGTTTTCGATCGACACCAATGATATGTTGTTCTATAAATCTTTTCCAAAGACTAAAAAGAAAGAGATGTTGGGTAATTCCCCCCTCGTAAAATTCTAATTTCTTAAATGTTCATTATGGCGCTATTGGAGATGTTTTTTGTAATTATGTTCCTGAATCAAAACAGTCCAATTATTGTCTTTCTGTTTGTAATTACAGACTACGTCCCTGTTGTAATTCTATCAAGTCAATTTTTATTATCATCTCTTCCTATTTCATTTCCCAATTTTAATTGGAAACAACATGAACCTTTTGTTTGTTACTTCCATGCATGCTTATCCTAACCCATAAAAATCAGAAGATATGGTTTATAATGTGAAATGACTTCTTTTGCAACACTATTTTTACTTTATGTGTGAAAGGCAACATTTATATTGATGACTTGCTTTTCTGTACCTCAAAGATAATTGTTATTATTTACATATACTTTATAATTGAAGTCATGAACTGTTACTTCCCGTTAAAAAAAATACCTCCAAGGCCTATAGTGATAAGTTATGATCCTTAGATCACAGAGCCACTTTCCATGTCAAGGGTTCAACGCAAGACTATAGTAAGTGCTTCACAAACGTGAAGCACTTACTATAGTCTTGCGCTGAACCATCGAATTGTGGTCCAACTCAAGATACATGTAGATTTGATCTTAAAAAAAAGTAGTTCCCTGGATGACTTAGGAGGAATGCAAATGCTTCTTCCCAGCTTGACCAGCCCTGATTGGAAATTAACCCTTAAAGTGCTGGAACTGACTTCATGCTTATGCAAACAGAAATATCCATACCAACCCTCAATTAAATTAGCAACTGGCCTTTGATCTAAGCTGTTCCTACTCTGAGAATCATTCCTCATCAAAATTAAGCAGATATATGTAAGGTTTTGGAAAGCAGATGACACAAAAATCTATTTCTAGAAAATTACCCAGCATCAAGTGTACTGGACTACGCAGGACAATTGAACCTTTCAAAGACCTTACAAAATGTTTGTTTAAAACCCCTTATTTCCTTATACATTTTGTGGTAGCACCAGCAGGAAAATGGCTATATTTGTTAATTGGACCTCATCTGGGAAGACTTTAATGCACCATGTCTGTCTGCTCCAGATAAGGCAATTACGGAGAAAAGTTAATCTAATGAAAAACAACAATTATTACAATTATTTCCTAAAGAATCCCCTTTAGGTACACCAATATTCTTTACTCTGAAGTTACATACAAAACAAGACTCTATAATCCCGGAAAGAGTGCTTTGTACAGGATAACACCGAGTTTCCAACATTTCTAAGATTCATATGGGGTTTAATGCTGTGTCAACAATTTTTAGTAATGTTACCATTTTTCTGAATTCACCAGGTTATAGCTCTGAATTGTCTTGCTAAAGGACACTCCCAAGAAACCGGGGTACCGTTTTACTCAACAGTTTACGTTTAAGATTTGCGTAAGTCTAAAACAACAATTCCTCTTATTTCAATATTGGACGAAGCAATATTGCAAAGTGACACATCATTGAAATCGTCTCTCCGAGACGCTTCAAATGAAGTGCCACATTGCAACATTATACTTTCATTAAAGATACTATCCATGTTTATCAATTATGACTTGCGCAGACATTTTCCGTAAGTTGTTTAGTAAAACGGGCCCCAGAGGTATGAGTAGGGCTCAAACCACGGACCCTGAGACCTCCAACTGCAAACATGACCACTAGGCCACATAAGACCTGGCTGGCCTTGATCTAGCCTGTTTGATGATGTATATTCCAGCACTATAAGGGTTTATTGTTTTCAGGATTCTTTGACTTGGTTTTGGCTTTTGCCTATAGAGCAATGGATGGAAGCTATCACTACCATTCTATCGTTGTTTAATGGACTTTTGAACATGTGAGACACTTCATAGCCTTCCATCCACAACCTTTTACACACAAAAAGGGCAGACACTCTTGTAAGAGAATTGACATGAACAGGTTCATAGACCAAGAGCAAGCCAGCAAATAAGGGGTATTTTGATGCCTTCAGATACAAAAAGAATACTTTCTCTGTGGAAAAGACAGTGTAAAATCTTATTTCCACAAGGTTAGCAACTTCAGGTATTGGTAGAACAATAAATTTTAACATTGAAAGAAAGACAATTTGGTGGTTCTGAATGGATTATTTTTATAATATAAACTTAATCTTTTCTGGCTCACATATTAAGTTTTATCAACATATCAATTCATTAACAGGTGTTCAAACTTGGTTTTGAAAGATAGAAGTAGTTTCAAAGCATTAAATACTATTAGTAGGTGATATTAAATGAACGGGCATTAAAAACCATTTCTAGATAAAAACATATACTGGGCAAACTTATCTATTCTGATTTCTTTAAATGAACCTGACATTGAACAAAATTTATTCAATTTCAATTTCTTTCATTGCCATTAGAAATTTCTCCTTTTCCCACAATGATTTCTTCTCTATCAGAGAATTACTTTCCAATTTCAGCACATTTTGAAATGTCATCTGCAAACTCTTTCAATTTGGATGGTCAAAATTTGGCGTTTGGTAAAGGGTTAATTTCACTGCTATGCAAGCACTATAATTCAAAGAGCCAAAACACACATCATGATAACAATCTGATATTAAGTGTTTAAGTCCTCTGAAAGATCAAATTTAAGCGAAATCAAGTAATGAAAACAAAAATCGATTTTAAATAAACATATGCATCTTTATATCTTGCAGACTTTTAAATCTGATTTTTTTCTTTTTATGAAGGAAGCTCCTGTTACTTATTAAGTTGCGTTTGAAGATTTTACAACAAACAACTAGTTTACTTGAGAAAATATAACCCCTATAGCATAACTTTATATCTTGGAAAAAAAAAACGCCAGAAGTATCATTCCACAAATGGACAAATATATTCTAATGAGGTCTATTTATCAAAAAGGATAATGTTTATGGCGCCAGTGAGATACCTCGATTTCTATTCAGAAAAATTCATACAAACTTATATTCTATCTAAAAGACAGAACTGTGATCTGGGAATACGGAAACAGACAAAATCAATTCTGTCAAATTACCAACCATATTATACATAAAACTTGTCTAACCAAATTTCAGCTGGGGATCTTTCACTTGCCCAGAAAAATTTAATATAGTACTTTAAGCTTTTGCAAGAAGACAGAATCTAGGAATAAATTTAAATCTCCAGTGGGGGAATACAGTGCCACCGTGTCTAGACCGCACTCTAGACCGCACTCAGATTGAATGAAATCTAAACCTCTAAGACTGTAAATACCCAATAATTGGACCCTTATTTCCACCAGATATTTCCAGCATGCACATGTCTATCAAAAGATCAATTTTTCAAAATATTCATTTAAAAAAAATAAACACTGCTTCAAATAGTAAAAAACTTTTGTTTTAGCAATGCTCTTCAGTTTACAGTTGGAAGATTTTACCTGTGTTAAGCTTTAACTAAATAATACTTCACTTAATGCTTATAGGGCTGGAACCAACTTCATGCTTATGCAAACAGGTTTGATCCGTACCAGCCGCCAAGTAAATTAGCAGCTGGTCTGTCATCTAACCTGCTTGCTATTATGAGTATCTTTCCTCATCAAAATTAAGCAGGTATTTAAGGTTTTTGACAGCAGACGACACAAAAATCTATTTCTAGAGAATTTAGACCCAGCATTCTAAGGTTTAACTGTATAGGCTTCAGAAGACTTTAATGAATGAATGGTGTTTTAAGGCGCATCGACAGCTAAGGTCATTTAGCGCGCATTATGATGATGTGAATGGATGGATATAAAAAATATTAACAGGTTAAAATGTATTTGTTTAAAAAAAAAAAAATAAGAATTTGTAATTAATGAACAAAAGTAGATAGAAAATTTGTAGCTATGTTTACTGCTTATGCAATATAGAAAGGTATCAGAAGACTTTAGGAAGCACTAAAAACAAAAAGAATTGAGTGCCCGAAACGATCAAAATCTATCCATTTATTACAATGGCTTCTACCAATATAAAAAAGATGCCTTTTTTGTGGCTATCCTTTGTCTTCTACTGTTGCTTTCAATTTGGACCAACAAAAAACTTCCATACAGGGATAATGATTAAAATAATTCAACTCCAGACTTAAACTGATTTCTTTATATCATGGCTTGTAATCTGTCTAAATGAAAAGCCATAGAAGACATTGTAAGTGAATTGGATGTTATCTATGGAAGTTGCTAGAAAACTTTCAAGAGACCCCATGGTTTGGTGGTTATAGAAATAAACTTGAAATCACAAAGTCCCTCTCAGCCTAGGTTCCTGGAGTGAATCACTGTAGTACTAGAAGTTTCTGAGAGGAAGTCTCTCCACTGACTAACTAAATACAAATGGTTCCATATGCTTCAATGCCCCGTCTGGGCATATAGATAAAAGTCTTTTTCTGTATACGATGAGTTGGGCATCACAATATTACTGAACAATTGTTCTTGCAATGCCCCAAAAATAAGATACAAATCAGTTTTAATGGACCAAGTGTGTCACATATCTCAATCAAGCATGCCAAGTTGTTAACCCATAATGAAAACCCAATTTATACATGCCACAGGCATTGTTTGACACAAATATACCAATCAGCGTATTAATTTAGGGATTTCGGAGATGCTATTTCATATCTAAGCCCTTTATGATATGCGCTCTATAATACCTGATTTACGATTTAGGTTTTACATTATACGTTCACCATACTTTTCGAAACAATGCAATATGTTCATTTGGTCTGATTCAATCCAATGTGATATGATATGTAACAGTTCCATTTGTGATCTGATTTGTTACGTTACGATACAATATAAACGATAAAGTCGCTGTTTTCGGGAACTCATATGATAGCACTACTGACATTTTTTTTTTATTTGATTAACAACACATACAACATTTTTACAAACAGAAAATATTGAAACCAAGAGTGAGAGATAACTTTGAGGTTCAATACAACACAAAAGATGTGACCAAAAAAAAGGGAATTGATTGAGAGCATAATGATGAAAAGAAAAAAAAAAGGGTACACATTGACGCTAACAACTTTGCACAATATCAATAGACCTACTGTAGCTTTAGGAACAGCTGTTGTTTAGACATCATTCTGTAAATGTGCAATTAGATTTAAAATACAACATTAATAAATGGCGTGGGTAGTGGTTGTGCAAAGGCGTGTTATTTACAACAAAAAGGCTTATGTTACCCAGCACCTAGATATGGAAGACCGTCAAAGTTTTTTCTGTGCAGTGTTTCATTAGAACTGCTCCGTCAAATCTTAACCCTTTACCAAACAATAACGACATTTGACCACCTTGTTGCAGATGGTTCTGGAAAACATTGTGGAAAAAAGAAGAATTGCTCGTAACGAGCAATTTATCCTTTTCCAACAATGTTTTCTACCCTATCAGAAGACTATTTTCCAATTTCATCACATTTTGAAATGCCGTCTGCAAAGTCTTCCAATTTGGGACTGTCGAAAGTTTGGCATTTGGTAAAACATTAATAGAGTTTCTTATTAGAGCTGTCACAATAAGACAACTCTAATGAGGGCCTCTGATAAAGGGAGTTTGACTCAGGTATAAAGATGCTGGCACAGGAATCAAAAGATGTGTTTGACCTATCTAGACTACTGAACACTAAAAAAGCAAGATATTGTCATCTATACATATGCTTGTACATGTATTGATTACATCTTTTGCACCAAAGTGTCTTAACAATCTTGTATTGTCTGTCATCCAAGCATAAGAACCAAGTCAAACTTGAACGGAAACTGTCTTTTTTTTTTTTTAATTAAAGGTATTCTGGTGAAGGCAAATGCAGAGGAAATGTAGTAGATTACACCATTTGTCACAATGTTTTTTGAACAATCTTGTATTACAGTCTGAATCTGAATCTGAACATAACAACCAAGTCAAACATTATGAGGAAAACTGTTAAAATTGAAGGCATCTGGGAAAGACAAATGCAAAACATTCAATAGGTTACACCTATTGTCATAATAATAACCTTAGAATCTTCTGCAGCAGGTTTACATAGAAATATACACATGAAGTATGATGTAAAAATAGGTTCTAGTGGGAAAACAAAAGAGGTTTTAAAATTGCAGCTTAAAAATTGTAAAATATCTAAGGGCAGTAACTATGCTTATCTAAAAGGGGAAACTACATCCATAATGCACCTAAATAAAGGCATAAACAATTCTAGGTAATCATTTCTATCTAAAAGGGGAAACTACATCCATAATGCACCTAAATAAAGGCATAAACAATTCTAGGTCATCATTTCATCCTAAAAGGGGAAACTACATCCATAATGCACCTAAATAAAGGCATAAACAATTCTAGGTAATCATTTCTATCTAAAAGGGGAAACTACATCCATAATGCACCTAAATAAAGGCATAAACAATTCTAGGTAATCATTTCTATCTAAAAGGGGAAACTACATCCATAATGCACCTAAATAAAGGCATAAACAATTCTAGGTAATCATTTCTATCTAAAAGGGGAAACTACATCCATAATGCACCTAAATAAAGGCATAAACAATTCTAGGTAATCATTTCTATCTAAAAGGGGAAACTACATCCATAATGCACCTAAATAAAGGCATAAACAATTCTAGGTAATCATTTCTATCTAAAAGGGGAAACTACATCCATAATGCACCTAAATAAAGGCATAAACAATTTAGGTCATCATTTCATCTAAAAGTACATCCA
>OX401404.1:44201836-44351836 GCA_947846245.1 Cerastoderma edule | reverse complement strand
GATCTAACCTGTTTGCATAAGCATGAAGTCGGTTCCAGCACTAGAAAGGTTAACTTATTCAACAACGGAGGATGTTTTAAAGGTGCTAGTTAACAGATGTGAAAAAATTTGGAAGTTAAAAATTGATTTCTCTAAAACTATAAAACAGCTGTACTGTCATATGATGGACACAGAAGATCAGTCATTGGAAACAAAACTAAGTTGTTTTCAATTACAGTGAAATAACATGAATTTCAATCCAAAAGCGTTACATTGCTTTTGAGATGTGTTGCAAATAAACTATACATACTTGGATATATTAACCCTGGCTGAATAAATGACTTTTTCAATAGTAACAATTTTAATTTATTATCAAACAACAATACAAAAACACTATTGTTTAAACGACATTTTAACTTTTTTTCTGTGAAGGAGCACCTATGGAGACCATGTTTGTTAGTCATGAGTTTGTACTTTATTTCCATGACACCAGTTTGCAGTGTTGTAGTGAGACCCATGCATGCCCTCCCCAAGAAGAACATCAACAGAGCCCCAAGCTCCACAATAGAAGACATGTACTTATGATGATAAATTACCACTAGCTGTATTAAAAGCCATGAATCAAAACATGAAAAGTTTTCACTTTTAAAGGAATCACGACTGAGAAAAAAGACCTACAAAAAAACAGGAGGGATTGAGACGGTACAAGACAACATGCACAACACAATGTTCACCTGCTTTGTATCTCTTTAACCCTTTACGGTATATAGCGCCGTTCGCCGCCTTATCGATTACCGTATAAAACCCTTTTCGCCGTTATACCTATTACCGTATAAAACCTATTTTGACGTTCTATCGATTACTGCATAGAACGCTTTTTGACAGCTGAAAAATTGATTCAACTTTAGCTCTTAATAACACATCTTTGCACACACGTCATTTTTCCAAAGTTTATTTTCCTCTTAAATAAATATGTCTTTTTTCATTTCCGATGATAAAATTATAGGGTCAAAGTTTAAACTTTTGCTCTAGAGAGAATCTTTTGATAATGGTCTCACGACACGCTTATGGAAATAACGCTATCAAATTGAGATGAAGGGAATCCAAATTACCAATCCAATTAATGAGAAGTCTTCCGGTCATAAAAGATCAAAACACTGCCGATTTGTAAAGACTCGATAAGGATTTCATGCAATTCTTTAGTAACTTAACACATTTCTAAAAATACTATCCAATTAAAATGAGAGCATACGGCACGCGACCTGTAAAGGATGTTTATGACACGGAGCTATTGTTCAAAGTTTAAAGGCGATTGAAAACCGAGCCGTCAAATAATTGACGTTATAAAGACGGCCTTTTTAAAATATCTAGCCAATTTGGTGTTTCCGATCGCAAGTCAGACATCAAAGTAGATTCAGAGCAGTAATTTGATCGTTTTTTTTAAGCCTGAAGATGATGAAATGTTGATAAATATTACCAATTCACGGACAAGCAAAATAGATCATTCCTCCGACTTTGACTACAACTACGAGCTTTTGGTAAATTCATCACCCATGGACACGTATTTTACGGAAATATTAGCATTTTTCGTTGCCAAAATGAGTTCATTTTTACTGTTTTACATTTATTAGAAGGACCAGGTTTAACTTCTTTACAAAGCAATATTGGGTTGAAAAACATTCTTTTCTTCATTTTGGAAACCGTTTGAATGGGAATTGAAGTAAAACGATTCAGCTTTGTTGAGAAATATGCAAAGACAAAGTATGTATCTCGAGTCATGAATGGTATTTTTCGGCAACAAAATTCCCTGCAATTGATGACAAAACAGAAAAACAAATTAGGGATCTCTCAGGGAGAACACATAAGTCATATTATTACTTTTGATTTTGTATAATTCACGCCGTAATATACATTTTCATTGTTTGTTTAATTTTCTACAACTTAATCCTGATATGAATGTATCACTAAATAAAGAAAAAAACATCAACTTAAAGGAAATTTTGTTCTCGTCGTCTTTTATCCTTTGAGAAAATCTATTAGATGAATGTAAAATGCATTAATTTGGGTTTGATTAACAGTACCCCAATCAATAACAATTATCGGAGATAATCCTGTGCAAATAGGTACCCAGGGTGACTAATTATGTATGCGTTAATGGTCTTCGATAATCGGATGGTTTATACCTATAGTGTCACTGATAAACCTTATCTCTATACCTTAAAGGGTTAAAGGTGCTTGTAAAATTAGAGTGCTTTTTATTCTTTAAAGTGTTTTTACGGTGAATTAACATGTATTTTAATCCAAAAGCATTTCATCGGTTTTTGTTTAAAAAGGATCATCACAAACAAGGTCATCATATAGCAATAGATTGAGTTTTCAAAAGCTCAATATGAAATATTCATCCCCAGAAGGTGGTTTTGTATAACATTTGTAGATTTTTATTGTACTAAAATGTTTTTGTATGGATGTACTTATACATAAGGCATCATTACACAATTCTAGTTAATCAAAGACGAGCAACAACATAGCCAAAAGAATTGTCTGCCAACAAAAACATATAAGGCAAGATTGAATATTTTATCCTTTTCGCAGAGCTCCTGATAGATTGGGTATATGACAGGCTATCACTTGAATACTTCTTCCTCTAAGCCCTTTATCTACAGTTAAGATACACTAAGCTGTTTTGGTCAATGTGATTCTAATCAGCAATGGCGATTTTGAATCAATTGGCCTTTGGTATAATTAAGTGACTACATGACAAAATTTGAGGTTTTTGTTTAGAAAGACCATTGTGTTCTGTAGTAGTAGTAACATTGTTCTAGAGAAGATAAAATTCTCATTGCTTACTTTTTTTTATAGCTTCTTCATGGATAATATTGTAGGTACTCATTAGAATTCTCTCAACCAGAAGATTCTAACAAATATCCAAAATATCAAATTAAGAAAAGATGTCGTGAAATAGTTCACACAAAGGATTTAGCTACATCACTTTATCGAAACCTCTGTTTGTTACAAAAGTCAATCAATCAGATATCCTGATAAAAAAGAATCCTTTTCATGCGGAGTGAATGGTATGTCTATAATGATTAATTACTCGCCCCATTATTACATCAGATACCACACAATGGACCACCAATATAAATACCCTCCCCCTCAGACCCTGGAGTTCGAATTGGATTGGATGGAATTATACGCCATTTCGATAAAGGATTTTTGCTTTAGAGCTTAAGTCATTGTGCCTATCAATTTATGGAGAAATAAGACATTGTGCCTTATGATGTAGGTAGGCTTCAGTGATTGCTTAAATTTCTTTCCGAAGAAAGATCTACATACCAAAAGCCAAGTAAAAAGAAACTGTTAATGAAACTCCTCCATTCAGTAATGCAAATCTTTTATGATAAATACTTTTTTTTTAAACTCAAAAGACTTGTGTGCATTCGAAGATCCTATTGAGTGCCCACAACATATATTTTGGAGGAAATGATGAAGTTGGCAAGTGAAAATTGCTTCTTATTTGAACCTTTTTTTTTTATTGTTATCGTTTTTTTTTAAAAATGAGTTTTACATCACAACAATAATTTCAGTTATGATATGATACCCATACCATATGGACGAAGACTCAATACTCAACTAACTGGGATTTGAACCATAGCAGAGAGGGGCCATGTGAATTCAAGACCTAACCTTGGTAAATGACACAAAAATATCCCTCAATTATCTTTTTTCCCAAGCCACTGTATCATTCAGAGCAGTAATTCACACTGACAGTTGTCATTTCATATTTGCCTGATCATTATGCAGTGTACCGAAGGTTATCCTAAAGCTGCCAAAACTGATGCAGGGTTAAGGCAATGTTAAATGAATGATGTAAGCCAGGTTACATATCATCTATGAGGAAAGAGAATTAAATGGTAAGACAGTGCCTAGATCTCGAGAGTAAATGCATTCATTGAACCTATTCTTGTTATTTATAAACATGTTCTTAAAGTTCATGACCAGTTCAAGACCAGCTTTGAGTTCATAAATGGCCATTTGTCATTTGTGTCCTTTCATGAAGTTCATGAACACAGTTCTTGAATCCTTTTAATGGGCCAATTTGAAGATATTGTATTTGTGTAAAATACTAACTATTTCATAAATACAGACAACTGTTCTACTCTTAAACAGGTCACATTTCAAAGAATTACGAAAGAAAAATTTAACATTCATGAACAAATTTGTTTTTATATATAATAATCTAAAAAATCATTAATTGATGGTACAGTTTAGTCAAAATAATTTGACGTGACGATTGCCTTTAATTCTCTGGTGGAGATCTACCGTCGAAACTTTGAAGGACCAAAATAATTCCTGAATGCATCAAATTAGTTTGACTAGGTTCAAAATGTACAAAGATGCTTTTTGTGCTACAACAACAGACTGAATGTATGCCATCTGCAGCCAATAACATATAACAGGAAGAGCTTTAAACTTAATGGGTCGGCACACTAGGATCACTGTTGATCCATGGAGGGAATATATTCATTATGGCATCTATCAGTCGAGTCCAGATTACAACATCATTTCTATAGAAGAAAACACTCTCTATGATTTATTATGATTGTTACAGGGGGATTTTCAAACATCTTGAATCAATACATTGTTCAACACTGGCCAAAAACATCCTTTTGATATGTGTCTAAAATAGCCGGATTAGAAGGCAGGCAAATCTGCGATTGTGTCTTTAATATTTCCTAATTTGATGTTTTTGGTCATGATCATTTTTTTTTTTTAATGAAGACACTCATGAGTATAAATAATTTAGGATAAAGAAAAGAAATGAGGAAGTTAAGTTTAAACTTATTTCTTTTACAGCAATTGAGATGGAAGCTTGATGCTTATTAAATCCACTCTCGATGACAGCTTCCTGGATATGAAAACACTTTACTTAAATGGGCCTATTTGTGGGGTAGTCCTGGCAATATTCAACTCGCCTGACGGTGATGGAACCCAGGACTGGTGGTATAAGAGGCTGATGAGGAAGTTAACTTGTGTTATACAAATGATAAACTAGAGCTCCTAAATTGAAATGGTTGGCAGATCAATATTGAAATGAGAAGATACTTACCAAAATAAAAGGTAGAAATCATTTTTTCATTCTTTCAAAAACTTGAATATTTTGATAGTCATTCTTCCGTTCCAATAATAAGAGCTTTCTTTGATATGCAAATCATCATTTTCTCATACATTCCATATCTTTCCAAAAATATGCATGTATTGTTATGGATTTAAGTTTAAGTTCTTTACTTTTTTAAGTACATGTTGTAACCCTCCTGAATAGAGTATACAATTAAAGAAACCACTATGACAGCAAGAGCAATTACTTAAAAGCAAATTATCCTCTTGCCATAATGTATTTAACCGAATGTTTCAAACATTTTTTTTGTTATCCATGCTTAACTATTGGCATCTTCATTTTCCTTTATTTGTCACAATGTTTTCTAACAAATGTTTCAAACAAAATATCGTTTTCAGTGCTCAATTATTTGGTCTGAATTTGCCTTTAACCACAAGTTTGGATCAATCACATAATCCAATTTGAGGGAAAAGGTTATATAACACTTGAACAGAAAGTAGCCTCACACCTAAACTCGATTGCGAAAATAAAAAGAGAGGGAAATAAAAATCTGTAACATTTCAACAAAGAAATGTATAAAAAGGAAGCGGTTGAGTCAGTATTCTTCGTTCTGTACAATACCCCTAGATCATCTAGGGAACTTGATTGAAATAGGCAATGATGAGAGGGGAGACGCAACTCTTTCTATTGATGTATCAGCCCTACTTCATTTCATAGGAGCCAGTTGAATTCAATCTCTTCTCATTTATAGCATTCAGGCTTTCCCATTACGATATTTAATTCATTTCCCATATCAGGTTCTGTGGGTTTTCCAAATTCAAAGAAACAGCATGCACATAACCAAGTTCAAGTATGAAGAATTATTTTTATGTTATGAATTTTGGAAGAAACCATTTATCTTAAGGAGAAATATAAATGGAGCAATTTATCCTTTTGTCAAAGTGGTTCATGAAGTAAAATATTAGATTTACAAGGTAGAGTTTAAATGTGTAAGCAGGCGGATTGGTTCATCGGTAGAGCATGTATACAATATGCTGAGGTCTCAGGTTCAAGCTCCTGGTTAGGCTGCATGTTTTCCTTAGCTCTGTACCAAGTATAAAGGCTGCTGCAGCAGTATGTGCTGGTGAGGTTATACTTATATGGAGTAAGGGAATAATCTGAAGTTGGAATTTTTTTAGTTAATAACAATAGTATTTAAAGGGTTCATTATGGAAAACTTTGGTAAAAGCCTCATGTTTATGAGGAACTCAGTTTTGTTTGTTAATATGGGATTTAACACTGCGTAAACATTTTTTTCCAGTTATGCTAGGGCTTCCCCGTGGATTCTTCAGTATTAGAAAAGGGCTCTGAAGTGCCTTGCCAATGGACACTCCCACAAAAGCAGAAGTACTGGTGGGCCTCGAAGCAAAGGAAGTATTAAAGTCTGTCATTATACTAAGTACCCTTTACAAGTGCATGCGAGAAGGAACTTTTGGCAAAGGAAAAACTGTTCATCCTATTTGTCTTAATGCTTTGTTCCAGATGCAAGATCAAGTGTTTTAATAGTATTAAAATACATACATAAAATAAAATAATAGTGAAAAAAAGGGATCACATTGAGAAAACAAGTATTCAACAAAGGTTACAGTAATAAATTCAGATCAGGATTCCACTTTTCCTAAGAATATGGAATAATCAAATTTAAATGGAGTTTAGAGGCATTATTAACCTTCATTATTAACCTCTGTAGAAATAAAATTGCATCAAGGGCTTCATTCATTTCCGAGTTCAAGATTAGAGAAAACATAACTGGATTGAAAGTCTTTCACTTACGCTCTATGAAATTTTATGTTGTACGATTAGGTCGATATCTCAATAACAGTATGCTTATAAAAATTAAAGAGAATCACTTTTGACAGAGAAGGTTTAATATTTTCATAATCAAGTATACTTATACAAACGCATAGGCAGTGGAAGATTTAAGAAACAAAGGCAATCTAACAAAAGGAGAAATTTATTGTTATAAAATTTTCTTTCTATTGCAGTGGCTTTATTCTACTCAAAATGATTTGCATGAAATGTTAATTTTCATAAAAATATTCTTTTCACAGTTGCTTTTAAATTTCAATTATTCATAAAATGCATTAAAGTAATAGATTAAAGGTTAGGTATGGAAAGGGAACATAATTGAATTTTGCTGTTACAGCGTTCCTGGATTCACAAGAACTTGGCTAGGGCTCTGAAATGTCATGCCAAAGAACACTCCCACAAAACTGAAGGTATCAGTGGTGTTCAAACCTTGGAGCCCCAAATTTGAAGATTGCCACTTTAACCACTGGGCCTGTGAGATTCTGCCAAAGTTAGAAGCCCAACACTCAAAGGTAAATGAAAATTATGCAGATGATAAAAAGTTATCATCAACAAGCTAGAAAATTGTTTTCTTTAATTGCTTTTAAATAAAGACAATGCATTAAATTGTATTTGAATAACAGGGTTAACTGGTATCAACAATAACAACAACAAACTAGCTTTTAGAAGGCAATATAGAAATGTGTGATTATTGGCTCCATTTCCATAGGCAAAAGGAAATTACGCGGATAAAAAAGGAGAGTCCTAAACAACTTGCCTGATGAATAACATGTCCATAGAGCTGTTACTAAGTCAACAATTTGCTTGCATCTAATCAGATAAATGACACGGAATCACAGGCTGACAGCTCTTAGAAATTAAATAAGAATTGGGGAGCATGAAGTAATCTATCTGAATTCGAAGGGTAACATGGTTTTCTCGGCAAGTTTAATCTTCTCCTGGATACGTTCCTTATGTTCCATGTCAAGCGGATCCATCGATTTTTGGCATTTATCACTTTTGGGAAAACCGTTTTTTGTTGTTGTCTGTGCCCAGAGACCTTCCTTGACCCTTTTTGAGCCTGCAGCACTTGAAGTTGTATATCTTATGTTGTATGTTTATCAAAGAGAGGTGTATTTGTCTATGAGGGGTTTAAAGTTGTGTCAACAGTATTTCAGTTATTTTACTGTTGTTCTGGATTTCATCAGCGCTATTACTTTGTCTTGTCGAAGGACACTCACACAAGTCCCAGTGCCGAAGGGAAGATTGAACCCAGGCGCCTACGTCCAGTTTAGGAGATACATAATCCATAATGCTCATCATGTTTTATTTAACATTTGAGGAGAAAAAAAAACTTCCATTAAAAGACTGCACAACATTTTGTTCAATAATACAATGTATCTAGAAACTTTTGAAACATCTATACCTATTCCTTCACTAATTTGTTGAGAATTTCATATACTGTTGCACTTAACCAATGACTATTGAGCAAAAAGCTAAAAGCTTAGAGGTCCAGTGCTCATTTATAGATAGCTCTTAAAGCATCTCCATGCAAACAACTTGAACAGGCCTTTTTAAAGTCTAAAGGTCATTAACACTTCATGATGTTTAAGGTCTGTGGAAAACATGACATTTCTGAAGTATTCCTTCATGTAAATTATAATCAAACATTTACTCAAGAACTTCTTTTATTTCCATTTCAAATGTTCTATAAAATGTGTTCAATTACTCATTTTAAATTGTTTAAGACTTA
The DNA here is from genome assembly GCA_947846245.1 of Cerastoderma edule. Classification (NCBI taxonomy): domain Eukaryota; kingdom Metazoa; phylum Mollusca; class Bivalvia; order Cardiida; family Cardiidae; genus Cerastoderma; species Cerastoderma edule. The sequence goes on along the minus strand of OX401404.1, from coordinate 44,343,161 downwards.
ACCCTTTTCTTCATCTTTATCTATAGTTTTTTTTTTCTAATGGGTTGGTAGCTGAAGATGATAGAAACTTTTTTACTTAATAAGAAAGTGATAACTGAGCAATTTCTCTGACTGTCACATTGGTTTCCATCCCTAATTATAAAGAAATTGGTGGTTTGCACCCTTTGTAACACACATCTGCTGCATGCTTTCAGTTTGGACCCTTTGAATAAACCCAACGGGACAGACTTGGTTATGGTCTCTTCCAAGACAGTGTTCAACAAAAGTTAACCCTTGAAATGTTTGATCATTTTCTAGAAATAGATTTTTGTGTTGTCTGCTTTCCAACACCTAAAATTTCTACTTAATTTTGATGAGGAAAGATACTCAGAGTAGCAATCAGGTTAGATCACAGGCCAGCCGCCAATTTACTTGGCGGCTGGTCTTGATCTAACCTGTTTGCATAAGCATGAAATTAGTTCTGGTACTATAAGGGTTAATTACCTGAAGCAAGATGGCTGCCTTCCGTTTCCGTTTGAAGAGAATTCGTACATGGAATGCTCTGTAGCCTGTTTGAATGATGATAGTGGCAACTCGCAGTTTCTGGTAATCTGTAAGTTCAGAAAATAAGACAATATATCACCAACACCGATGGCAGCCAATAATATAACGGATGACATGTAGCATGTTTGCAGCTTCAGGGAATCTTTTGATAAAAGAGGGATTATGATGGAAAGTGTTATACATTGGAGGTAGAAGACGGAATGAGGGAGGTCGGTAGCAGTGGGGTGCATGTCTTCACATGCTATTTAACAACGGGTTATCGCATTCCCAATAGAGTCCAGATTGAATGCAACATCAGCAAAAATAACATAGAAAGAAATAGAATAATCAATTTTGGTCTGAAATTTGATTAATCAATTATGCAATTGAACTAATTTGCATTAGAAGCAATTCATTCTTTTGTCATAGAGGTTTCATCAATATTTTATAGCAGATGCTGACAATTGAGGTATTCTAAAATGTTGAAAAACAAAGAAATACAACTTCGTGATGCTTACATATTCTCTTTGTAAACCCACGCCAAATTTTCTGTATCAACACTGCGTTCTTGGACAAGAAAACTGAACGTCTCTCTTCAAGGGGCTCAAAGACAGAGTTCTTCATGAAAACCTGCAAGAAATAAAACATAAAATTGTTGAAAGTCACTGTTTTATACAAACTGCTGGAGGGTTTTGTGCTTTACTATAAGAAGAGCTTTACATTTGTCAAGAATTTACTATAGTGCCGTTGAGCCCTTATGGAGCTTTTTTTGTATCAATTGCTTCTAAAGTAATTTGATGCAGATGTGTTAAACTGAATACATACATGAAAGAACAGGTCAAAACTCCATTCCTGAATAAGTCATAATCAGCCTGCCATTATAATTCTTATATGAAAGTTTTCAAAATTTCACCTAAAAAAATATTGCGTCAAGAAATGTTAGAAGTAAATTGTTTTCCCTAGTGTTATTCAAATACAAGAGAAAGAAAAGCTGGAAGAAAGTAGACCAAATAAAGACATCATTGGATATTCGAAAGACGAAAGCACTTCCGCAATACTAAACTATGCCCACAGTCCCCTATGTGGAATAACCACAAAAATAGAATGTCTATAATTATTGTTTATGTCTGAAGTCATAATTGAAGGTTTCTCCATCCTCAGAAAGCAATCGGGCTTGCAGACCACTGAGACGTTTGCCTTTGAAAATTAATGACATATGTGACAGGGCTATATAGAAGATGTATCTTGTTCCTGTCATACAGAAAGTGGACACAAAAACTCACTGAGTGTTCAGTACAGGGCTATAGAATGTCCTTCACACATTACGAGGGTTCAGTGTTATACTATAGCACGAATCACTTGCTATAGTCTTGAACTGAACCCTTAATTTTCATGTACAAGCTGCAAAATGTTTAACCCTAAGAATACTGGGTAATTTTCTTAAAAAAACAGATTTTTGTGTCATCTGTTTACTAAAACCGTAAGTACCTGCTAAATTTTGATGAGGAACAATACTCAGAGTATCAAACAGGTTAGATTACAGGCCAGCTGCCAATTTACTTTGCTGCTGGCCTGGATCCATCTTGTTTGCAAAAGCATGAAGTCAGTTCCAGCACTATATAGCTATAAGGGTTAAGAATGAACTGTGAGAAACTGCAAAAAAACAATTAATCCTTGATTTGTCACTATCATGATCACCTTTTGGATGAAAGAATGAGTTGTTACAATAGAAAGGCACTATCACTGATAACATTTGAAAAGGTCACAAAATATATTACTGCAAGTGAATCTATATAGATGTTTGACATAAAAAATCATTCAAAGGATAGTGATTGCTATTACTTGTCAGAACGCTATCTTAAAAGACATTTCTTGCATTGCATCATACACGCAAAGCAAATGTGTTGACACGGAAAAGTATGTAGAATTTGGTTGTCAGCTTCAAGCATTTATAACTATTACAAGAGGTTATGAGCTACATTTTTAGTTATACCCCATTTCGAAATGACCATATCATATGTTCAGTGTAATACTATAGTCAGTGCTTCATGTTTATGAAGCACTTAGTATAGTCTTGCACTGAACTCTTGATATATTTCAGGAAGGCTGTGAAAGTAAGGCCAATAAGTTGGCAGATATACTTTATATCATCATCAAAAAAGACTACAACATGTATGACTTTTGTGAAAAAATTCAGCCAAATGGTTCATGCTTTAACCTCATACAAAGACAGGCCATAGGACTTGACACATGAAGGTCTTTGGCATAGCAGTTCTTCATGAGGCACCAAGTGAAAAGGGCCATGAAACTAATGACATATGACAGACTAAGTCAGAGATGTATCCTGTGTCACATCATACCAAAATGCCCATAAACTATCTGTATTCCGTTGTCTACATAGAGATGCCTATTTTACGAGCCCTTTGTATACAGTCTTCCAAAAGCATTAAAGAGAACACTATGTTGTAGGCACAGGGATCATTGTCATTTTGTCTAAACAAGAAGAATCTATTGTGTACCAACAATAAAGGATCCAAGGAAGAAGTCAAGATTATGACAATGGAGTATGCCTATTATCTGAACATCTCTGTTTTAGCGTAGAGAGTAGCCTGTAAATATGGTCAGCTTTAAGTAGTATTGACATAAATGTCATGCTACAGCTGAGGTCTTCTATTGGGTTTAACCCCTCTAAAAGACAGACCCTAGATACATAAGATATACGAGAGACTGAGACAGAGGTTTCCTATGCCACTTCAAAATGATAACCAGAAATGATAACATATTATATGGCACATGTGACAAGGAGTATGTCCAAGAAAAAAACTTAACCTTTATAGTGCTTGAACCGACTTCATGCTTGTGCAAACAGGTTAGATCCAGGCTAGCTGCCAAGTAAATTTGCAGCTGGCCTGTGATCTAATCTGTTTGCTAATATGAGTATCTTTCCTCATCAAAAGTTTTGGAAAGCAGTCAACACAAAAATTCATTTTCAGAAAATTACCTAGACGTGTTCTAAGGGTTGTACATGAAATTACTTTTCAGCCTTTGAATCCATTTAGAATTTCTTTTATCTATTTGTTTTCTGTTGTGGTGTTTACATCACACGTTTCCAATGATTCAATGACAATGCACTGCCCAGCTTGTAACCCTATGAGAAATAAACCGAACTTATCTGCCCTTTGATAGAGTGGGCAGTCTTGGTAGACCATCACCTTTCGGAAGGTCAGCCTGAAGACTACCTTCCATGCAAACTTTATTCTACTATTACAAGAGTACTGTTTTACCAAACAGTTTACGTTTACGCTTAAGATTTGCGTAAGTCTTAAACAACAATTCATTTTATTTTAATATTGGGCGAAGCAATATTGCAAAGAAACGACGTGTGACATTGCAATATTGTACTTTCATTGAAGATACTATCCATGGGTACCAGTTATGACTTACGCAAGTATTTTCCTTAAGGTGCTTAGTAAAACGGTACCCTGGAGAGTTGAACCCAAGCAGGTACTAGTCTTTTGCTTTTGATTTGATCCACTTAGAAACCCCAATACCAGGTAATTTACGAAATAAACTAAATACTAGGAGAGAAGTTGAAACCAACCAGATATTAGCCTCTGGATATCCAGTTTCTTTCTCATTCTTAAAGATTATCATCTGCAAATGTTTTCAATTTGGACCAGTTCGGAATCCCAATACCAGAGAAATTGTTAAATTTATCATGACCAGTTGAGGATTTGATCCCATGCAGATGCTAGGGGTTCAATGCAAGACTATAGTATGTGCTTCCTTAAATTTAATGTGAGGCACATACTTTAATATAGCATTGAACCCTTGCTAATTAATAGCTTTTTGATATCCAGTTTCTTTCTCATTCTGAAAGATTGTCATCTGCTTATGCTTTCAATTTGGACCAGTTCAAAATCCCCATACCAGAGAGATTACAGTATTTACCATTACTGGGAGAGGATTTGAAGCCAAACATATGCTGGCCTTTAAATATTTCCTTTTTTTCGAGTTCTGATTAATTGTCATCTGCTTTAATTGCTTATAACTTGGACCAGTCTAAACTCCGTGTACCACAGAAATTGTTACAAAGTTACATCAGAAAACCTTCATATCCTCTAAAAGGTATATTAGAGACCTGGGAGAAATTAATTCTTTCAGCAAAAAGCATAAAATTTTATGATCTCATAATTGTGTCTCTTGCAGGTTCTTGCCTATGATTTCTTGAAAAGGCCCATTGTCTATAGGCTTATCCAGAGGCATAACTTTGTTCTAGTTATACAAAGATGCATAGACAGACATCTTGAGAACTATATTGACAATGTAAAAAGAGGTATTTCTAGCAGGAGGTTTTGAAACTAATTGATCAAAGATTTGTGTAAAACATTAAATTGACCATGTTCAAATCATTTCGGTGGCTTTGTGGGAGCCTGTAGCAAGTCGTTCTTATTTCCCAAAGAGCTACTGCTACTTTGTTTTGTGAATTTGGGGTTGGGTGTGGAAAGTAAATAATAAAAGTTCTTTCATCATAAAAATGACAAGTAAAATCACAAATGACAACATTTTTATCTATTACTGACAATAAAATGTTTTAACAGAAACTTTTCCAGCTCATAACTAAATCATTATAGTAATTATTTGCTTTTGTGCAAGAGTTGCTATTGTCTTGCCTCAATATTTTGATATCTTCTTTTCCTTTGTTCTACATTATTTATAACCCAGACCTAAGAGCATATTCAAATCTTGTCACAGTTTCGTCTTTTGATTGAAATCTACTTTGATTAGAAAATAACAAAGGCTTATTATCATGAGTTTTACCTGTATCATCATCTTGAAATTTATGTCTAGTCCAAAATTGTTGTGAGTAAAAATGGCTGATATGTCACAATTTCTTTTCAAAGATAAATCTCTAGCAGCAGATAAATCTAAAAGTCTTGCATTGAGCCCTAAATATAATTGTGTCTTAAAATTTGTATAATTATACTCATATGTGTTTGGACTCAATGCTAAAAAGTATCATTTTGTTGTTTTACATTACTTACTTAACTCTTTACCAAACGCCAAATTTTTGACTGTCCGAAATTGAAAGAGTTTGCAGACGACATTTCAAAATGTGATGAAATTGAAAAATAATCTTCTGAAATGACAGTAAACATTGTGGATAAAGGAAAAATTGCTCGTCACAAGCAATTTCTCCTTTTCCCACAAAGTTTTCCAGAGTCGTCTGCAACAAACTGGTCAAATGCTGTTATTGTTTGGTAATGGGTTAATAGATTCAAGCAATTATTGAAGCAAGTATCAAAATTAGTAGAAAACCAATCATTAGGAAAATTATTGATATTAAGAAAACTCATTCGCTGAATGGATATTTAAAAAGTTGTTTACAGAAATGTAATCAAAGTGTTGTAACTGTTTAGCAAAAGTAATTATCATCTCAAAATGATTCATCAAATTATCAATTCATTTGGAAATGATGACATTTGCAACACCATGCTGAAAGATATTGAGTAATAAAATGATTTGAATTAATTGAAAACCTGTTTGTTATGACATGTTCTCCCAGTGAACTATTTACTCCATAACTCCTCTTCCTGATGCATATGCTGCAAACAAACTTAGCACTTATAGTGCTGGCACCGACTTCATGCTTGTACAAACAGGTTAGATCCAGGCCAGCCTAAGAAAATTGGCGGCTGGCATGTGATCTAATCTATTTGCTACTCTGAGTATCTTTTCTCATTAAAATTAAGCAGATATTTAAGCTTTTGGGAATCAGACACCACAAAAATCTATTTTTAGAAAATTACCCAGCATTAAAAGAGATAGAGAAGACTTTGTTCTAAATGAGTAACTTCTTGTGTTGTCACAATAAGTTCTGTCCAATACAATACAGAAAACCTACTATTTTATTCTTCACCATTTAAGGGTTCAATGCAAGATTATAGCAAATCATTCCCTTCAATGAAGTAGTTGCTATAATCTTGCATTGGACCCTTGAATTGTTTTCTTCAGTCTCTTTCAATTTGGACCAATCAAAATTTATTCCATATTGAGTAAATCGACCGACATGCTTAAGGAATCTATATAGTCTTGCAATGAACCCTCAATACAACTTAACAACAATGTTAAACCCACATCTGCATTCCTCATTCTTAGAAAAAAGTAATATAATTATGTACTTCCAATTATGTAAGTCAGAAAATAGACTCACAAAATAATTCATGACCAGGATTAGTCAGTTTCTCTCCACTGATCTATGATATTGTTAGAAGGCAAAAGGGCACTGGGTCAGACATTTCCATATATAGACAGGTACCTCGGTAGTGTTTTACTATTCAATTTATGCTAAGAATTTGCGTACAATCAAAACAACATTACATCTTTTTTCAATATTTAGATTAGTAATATTGCAAAGTAACACATCATTGGAGTCTTCTCTCCGAGACACCTCCAATGTTGTGTCACAATACAATAGTGTACTTTTATCTAAGATCCTATCCATGTTATTGTCTTCTGCAAATAGTTTCCTTAAATCAATTAGTAAAACAGTACCTTTGAAATAGATGACATGAAACTTCAATTTCATATGCACCAGTCCTGGTCTTTGAAGATGCATGATATACCGGTACATTTATATATGCACACTTTCTATACCGCTTATTGACCACATACAAATGGGTCAGCCCTAGTCAATAGGGGATATATGGGGTAAACAGTCTCATATAGGTCAAATATTCTTGTCTCTTAAGCTAAATATATGTCAGGAAACTCTCTATAAAGGAACAATTAGATGGTTCAGTGTAAGACTATAGTAAGTGCTTCATAAAAATGAAGCACTTACTCTAGTAGTGTGTTGAACCCTTGAATTAGCCTATTACCCAACATACAGATATGGCTAGATTCTAAATTGAAAGCTATAGCTGATGAAAAATCTTTGGCTTGTAAACTGTTATTTCCTTTTCTATATCTAAATCAAAAACCATTGTCACCAAAATGGAAATTGCTTTATACAATAAATGAGCAATTTCTCTTTTGGTGACAATGGTTTCTGTTCAAGTATTTAGCATGAACTGCGTTAAACCCAAGTGAACAATGGAGTATCGGGACAAATAGGAATTACTAATGGTATATCCCTGCCTTAGCCCAAGGTTTAGGCAAAGCTTTTCATTTCAGCCCGGAGGTTTGTGGAACCTAGCAATTACATAGAGAAATGTTTCATTCATTACTAGCTTGAACAGCTCTGGTCAATCCATTCATAGGATAATAGCTCTGGGAGATATTCTCAATCTCAAATAACACTTGGCTTTTTTTCCCTGCCCTAATTTCTGGAACATCTACTCATCTATTGATAAGACGTTTACATAATATGTTTGCTTGTTCATTGGAATTTGATAACATGTCAACAAATTTTCAGTTATCCTTCTGCTTTTATGGGTTCATCAGTGCATGGCTATGCCTCTGAAGTGTCTTACCATAGGACATTTCCAGGTCGCAAGATTTATCTGCAGGGACTCTAACCCTAGACCCCCTGGTTCTAAGTCCATCAACTTAAACATTGGGCCATGTAGGACCCTTTGTATAGTCCTAAATTTTTTCTAAATGAGCATGAGGATTAATTTTTGAATATCAATCATTCAAAAGTGTAACTGCACTACATTATAATGTTGGCCCTATCTATACTCCCAGCTCAATGGTTCAATGCAAGACAGCAGTAAGTGCTCCATAAATATGAGGCACTTATATCATATTGTACTTAACACATAAACTCCACTTATAAAGCCATTTATCAAGAACAAAAGGAAGACGAAAATGTGTGAGTTTTTTATTAAAGAAAAAAAAAAAACATTAAAATCACCCTGTTTGTCATAATGGTTATCTTGGTCTTAGAAATATTGATGCAACTTGCAACTTCTGCTTTGATGAGATCATTTTCACATGAACAACCATAGGAAAATTTAATGATTCATCTATTGTTTCTTCAGTGTTTCCTATACAGATGTCAGGAATGTTGTGAACAACAGAAAATACCTTTCTCAATTTGAATAGATGTCTGCAACTGTTTTCAAATAGAAATGTTAAAAGCCAATCAATGTACTTTAACCCATCACCAAACAATAATGACATCTAACCAGTTTGTTGCAGACGACTCTGGAAAACATTGTGGGAAAATGAGAAATTGCTCTTACAGAGCACTTTCTCCTTTTCCCACAATGTTTCCTGCCCTATCAGAAGATCATTTTTCAATTACATCACATTAAGAAATGTTGTCTGCAAACTCTCTCAATTTCGGACAGTCAAAAACTTGGCGTTCAGTACAGGGTGAAGCAATAACATAACAGATTTCAGTCTGCTGTTCAAAAGTTTTGTCATAAATATAGCAGTCACCGATCAGCATTAATACACATTAACTAGGAGAAGTGAAGCTAACTGGAACTGACATATTGTTCTGAAGCAGCCAATGAAATTGGCCTCTAAGGGGACCCATTATTTATCTTTCATTTACGAGAGTGTAAAGCCGTTACTAGCATTTCCTGTGTGGTTGGGTAACAGTCTTAGGATAGCTTAAGTAAAATTTTGTTGATTCATTGTATGATTTGTATATAAGTACATTTATAAGTTAACACTTAACCCTTAGAGAATGTTAGGTAATTTTCTAGAAAAAAAAAAGATCTTTGTATCATATGCTTTCCAAAACCTTAAATATCTGCTTAGTTTTGTTGAGGAAAAATACTCAGAGAAGCAAAAAAAGTTAGATCACAGGCCAGCAGCTTATTTACTTGGGAGCTTGTCTGGATCTAACCTGTTTGCTATTCTTAGTATCTTTCCTCATCAGAATTAAGCAGATATTTAAGGTTTTTGAAAGCATACGACACAAAAGTCTTTTTTAAGAAAATTACCAAGAATTCTAAGGGTAAATCAATCAATACTAGTATGTTTTCTTGTAAGATTATATGTTATTCCCTACAGTCATGCTTGGATATTTCTTCAAAATTTCCAACTGCAAGATTTCCAGAAATTTGGTTTGATTATGGGCCCAGGGAAGACAAGCTTTTAGCTAGATGTGTGAAAAACCAATCGAGAGAGAAAACATCATTCCAATTTTGATTCCCCCTTGAGCATTCTAGATTCCCCCAGAAAAACTGGTATATTTATAAATGCAACACATTAGCCTAAACCTGACTCTCTGCTTTATGAATATGCAATTTGGTGGTTAAATGCTTTACAATCGTAAGTCTTTCATTGAATTTAGAGCACTTAGACTTATTCCTCACTAAACCTATAAGTTGTTCAGTTATGAAGATACAGAGGTGTGTTCATTTTGAATTTAGTTTGTTGAACTAGTAAACTTTCCTATGGAGTTGTAGAATAGAAGGTTTTATACACAGTATAGATTTGAGGCAGATACAAAATTCAATTTTGGATAAAAGAATAATATCGCAAGTTCTGGGCACATGTGGCAGATACTTCAAGAAATCAGTATGACAAAAGCAGACAATGTTTGTACCAAGCAACTTCTCATTTAGTTAAAAAGACCAAAAACATTATATCATTTTCGATGTTTTCACCCATAGAATGCTGGGTAATTTTCTTGAAAGGAATTTTTGTATCATCTGCTTTCCAAAACCTTAAATATCCGCTTAATTTTGATGAGGAAAGATATTCAGTGTAGCAAACAAGTTAGATCACAGGCCAGCCACCAATTTACTTGGTGGCTGGCCTGGATCTAACCTGTTTGCATAAGCATGAAGCCTTTTCAAGCACTATAAGGGTTAAATAAGTCTCCTGAAGTTGCTCCCAGTTTGGGCCAGGAACAAAATTTCCTCACGGGGGGAATAAAAGGATTAATGCAGCACTGATGAAATTGGTTCTGCTCAATCTGGTTTCATTTGGTCCCTAGGGGAGGGAGGAGACCTGGAAATGTTTGAAAACATTCAAACAAACAACGCACACAATCGGAAGCATATTTCCTTGTTTGTTTTTAATCCCAGAAATAGAGGGAAAACAAACACATTAATTCTCACCCCAAAGTGCCTTCAGAGGCTGGGGGATGTTGTTTGTACCTGCAGACTGGGGATGATATTGTTGTATATCAATCCTTGGAATGCTATGTATTTTTTTAACCCATTACCAAACAATAACGACATTTGACAAATTTGTTGCAGAAGACTTTAGAAAACATTGTGGGAAAAGGAGAAATTGCTCATACTGAGCAATTTTTCCTTTTCCCACAATGTTTTTTCCCCTTTATCAGAAGATTGTTTTTTCAATTTCATCACATTTTGAAATGTTGTCTGCATTTTCTTTCAATTTGGGACAGTCGAAAATTTGGCATTTGGTAAAGGATTAAAACAAGATTTGTGTATCGTCTGCAATCAAAAGTCTTAATTACATGTATCTGGTTAATTTGGATGAGAAAAGATACTCACAGTAGCAAACAGGTTATATCACAGACCAGTCACCAATTTCCTTGGCGGCTGGCCTAGATCCAACCTGTTTGCATAAGTATACAGTCGGTTCCAGCACTATAAGGGTTAACCATTCTCCCAATACAGAAATTTGAGACTGGTCCAAATTGAAACCATCAGCAGAGAAAAATCCCCCAAAAAACGTTAACCAAAATGTTTTTTTTAAAGGTATTGGGTAGAGACCGTTGTAATATATAAAAGGATAAATTGGTCATTAAGGGTAACAAATTCTTTTGTCATAGTGGTTTCTATAGTCATTTGGACCCAAATATGATAAAAGCGATTAATCAATTTCTCCTCATATTTCCATATAATCAAGACCAATAAACAGTAGACCAGTTTAGAAAATATGCCAAAAGAATGAATTTACCTTTGATGAGATAATGTGAATTGTTGGTAAAAGCATTGAAATAACCATACGGCTGTATAGAATTTTGTGGTTTGTCCAATTTCAAACCAACAGCAGACAACATTTTATTGGATCATGAAAAATACATTTTTCTTGGAAGATATGCTAGGTATGAAAGTGGCAAAAAGGATACATAACATGTTTGTTTAAAGCAATTTCTTAATCATCAAAACTCATAGTCTCTGGCGTGGACTGCTTCAAGCGCATTTAAACCTTAGAAAGATGGGTAATTTTCAAAAAATAGGTTATTGCATCATCTACTTCCCAAAAATTAAATATATCTGCATAATTCTGATAAGGAAAGTTACTCAGAGTAGCAAACAGGTAAGATCACAGGCCAGCCGCCAATTTACTTGTGAATTGGTGGCTGGCCTGGATCTTACCTGTTTGCATAAGCATGAAGTTGGTTGAAGCACTATAAGGGTTTAACATATAGATATACAAGCAGAGGTTTTAAAACAGTTTTTATCTCACCTTTGTTTTTCCGACTTGCCAGTCATGTAAGGGCAGGTCGAGGGTGGTTAGAATACCCTTCGCATCTGACCTGGGGTCCGACCCAACAGCCTTGTTCTTTATCAGGCAGGCATATTTATCCAGGAAGTTTTCAATTGGAACATGGACAGGGTAGCCCTGTAATAGAGTCAATTTTTCTTTAAATGGGTTGATTAATTATGTTTTCAACAATTTTAAAGATAAATTGCGGTGCTCCCTACCATTTCTAAAAAAAATCACCTTTGCTTTTGCTAGTTTATGTGGGGTTTTATGCTGTGTCAACAGTCTTTCATTTATGCTACAGCTTTCCTGGGCTCAACAGTACTAGGCTAGGGCTCTGAAGTGTCTTGCCAAAGGGCTCTCCCATGTCACAAGAGGTATCAGCTGGGCTCTTACCAGGACCACTTCTTCACCACCTCATGTCATAAACATGAAACACTTACTATAGTCTTGCACTGAACCATTGACTTCTCTTTTGCAAAAAGCAAAGTCTTCACACCTAGATACATTTCCTGTAATCAGTTATAAACTATTAAATAAAGGATGATTAAAAAAGGTCTTTGACACCAAACTGATAAATAGATAGAATGCTGGTAAATTAGCAATTCCTCCTTTTGTCGAAATAGCTTCTACCAAACAGTATCAAGTATCTTTTTTTCATCATTACTTTTGTCATCTACCGTTCCTTAAAATTTGGATCTATCATGCATTTTTGTACTTCGAAATTTATTCTTAAGAACTTGGCAGGAAAGATTAGATTCTGAACAACCCAACCAATATCAATCTTAGAGGAAGGAACATGATCTTTTTCTATACCAATTTTAAACGTTTCCAAAAAAAACAGTATTTTAGATAAAACATGAGTGAAAAGTAATCACCCTTTCAGACAAAAAAGACAGGTCGACCATTGAAAGAAATGGAAATTAATAGTCCTAATGGAAAATTGTCTGACATTGTCTTTCAATCAAATTGACATTGAAATAGCAGGCTTACACCCCAAGATCTCTAATATTCATGTTCTTTCCTTAACCCTTCGTCAAATGCAAAAATTTCGACTGTCCCAAAAGGAAAGAGTTTACAGACAACATATCAAAATGTGATGCAATTGAAAAATAATCTTCTCATAGAGCTGAAAACACTGCGGGATAAGGAGAAATTGCTCTTTAAGAGCAATTTCTCCTATTCCTACAATGTTTTCCAAAGTTGTTTGCAACAAACTAATTAAATGTCGATATTATTTGGTAAAGAATTAAGCTCTGAATGAGAAATTTTATATGGGAGGGGATTTTCATGAAAGGCTTTAATTCTTATCATTCATTTGACTTACAAAGAGAAAACAGAAAAATGCCACTATACACGGCCTTAACTCCCTTGAATTGAAATAAAGCATAAATTATCTGTAAAGTATGTGTTAGAGGCCTCAGATAAGAGACCTATTCCCCCTTAAGTAACACCTTTATTGCTTCTCTATTATTAGAATTGACTTGGCAAGATGATTCAAAAGGGTAGAAATTACCAACAAAACAGGATTTGGGCATCTATTTTTGAGATACTGAAAGTAAAAGACTAATATGCCCTCTTAAAGAGACCACTGTCTGTAATGATGAAATTAAAGTTGTGCTGTTTATGCTGTCACCAGGGCAATTTACAGACAGATAACTGTCTGTAATGATGAAATTAAAGTGGTGCTGTTTATGCTGTCACCAGGGCAATTTACAGACAGATAACTGTCTGTAATGATGAAATTAAAGTGGTGCTGTTTGTGCTGTCACCAGGGCAATTTACAGACAGATAACTGTCTGTAATGATGAAATTAAAGTGTACTGTTTGTGCTGTCACCAGGGCAATTTACAGGGCAATTTACAGACAGATAACTGTCTGTAATGATGAAATTAAAGTGGTGCTGTTTGTGCTGTCACCAGGGCAATTTACAGACAGATAACTGTCTGTAATGATGAAATTAAAGTGGTGCTGTTTATGCTGTCACCAGGGCAATTTACAGACAGATAACTGTCTGTAATGATGAAATTAAAGTGGTGCTGTTTATTCTGTCACTAGGGCAATTTACAGACAGATAACTGGATGCAGTATAACATTTTGATATCCATAACTATATCACATATTGCTGTGTGTACCTGACAGTATTGATTTTCCATTTGTTTCACTTTTTACATGTTTTATTATATATTTTTTATTTGTTTATTTGAATCCATATAGGTAACAGGATAAATAAAATGGATGATTGGTGTCTTTGAAAAGGAAAGGTTATCAGGCTCGGCTTCAGATTATTATCTGATTCGCTTTCAGCTCACAGGACAATAATACTACACCTTGCCTGATAACATTTTTGGATCAAAACCTAGCACTTCTTTTTCATCACCTTCAGATAACATTCCACTTGTTATGCCTACACCATTCAACTTTCAGCTCACTAGATAATATCCCTACACCTTGCCCGATAACATTTACGATTCATGAAACAAACCACCTATCCTCTATTACTCACCTCTCTCTTAATGCGGATAATGTCCAACATTCCTGAGTAACGCAGCTGCGTAATCACATCATTGTCAACAAAACTGTCCGGTTTCTTCGAACTATTTGGCTTTACACATCTCACATACCTGTAAACATGTAGTATAGACAGCTGAGTAACCAACACAAAGAGAACTAAGTCTTATGTTACAAAATTGTTTGATTAACCCTTTACCAAGCACCAAATTTTCAACAGTCCCAAATTGAAAGAGTTTGCAGACTACATTTCAAATTATGATGAGATTGAAAAATAACCTTCTGATAGGACAGAAAACATTGTGGGAAAATGAGACATTGCTCAGTAACATCAATTTCTCCTTTTCCCACAATGTTTTCCTAGGTTGTCTGCAAAAAACTGGTCAAATGTCGTTATTGTTTGGTACTGGGTTAAATGATATAAAGTATAACCAAACATTTGCTAGACCATTGTTACCATTAATAATATTACACTGAGAGGGTCAGCAATACTATCAAGTTTCTTCAAACTTCCCCCATCTCTGTAAGTGTTCAATACATACACCTGACAAACGACTAATTAGCAAACTAAATCTTATGTAACAAACTATTTTTTGTGACAAACTAAAATCAAGCAGAAAGAAACATGTGCTAGAACACTGATAACATAAATGATGTTATACTGAGAGAGATCAGTGTAATACTATTGTCAGTGATTCATTTCTGTAGTCCCCTTATTGTAGTCTTGAACTGAACCCTCAACTTGGGTTCATTTTGAGGATCCTTTTGACATAATTCATTTTAAAATCATAAAGTTTTCATATTCGTAACCCTTATAGTGCTGGAACTATAAGGCTTAAGACCTGACTCGGTAATACACCATGTTAATGCATAAACTGTAGAAATCTTAAAACCACTGTGACTACTGTTGGCTCTTGCTAATAAAACTGAACAACTGTTGAAAAGGATTAAACCTGTATAACAATAACAAGAACAAATGGTCTATAGTTGACTTTTAAGAAACCAACAACAAAGGGCTCATACCATGGGTTGGTTGTTGAGAGTAGATCCACCAAGGCTGATAACTGATGCTTAAATGTGTCTCCAACTGTTGGTTTTCCTCGGTTGGTACGGGATATAGTCTGTCTACCCTTGAGGTCTTCCAGTCTTACACCCAATAAATCCTTCAAGACAAAAGAATGAAATTAAACAAAGTAAACTTTTAAATACAATGTAATTGTTCTTACTTAATTTTTTTCAACAGTTCATGACAACATTTTGACCTTCCAAAAATATCCATTGGAGAGAAGTTTTTATGACTACCTCCTCTTTTACTACCTTATTTCTTTCATTACTAATAAATAAACTTCACAAAATAAATTTCAATTTACTTCACATAAAAGATGTTTTTCATTCTTTTTTTTTTATAATTTGTTAATACGCTCGCCTTGACCTTTGTCAAAATTTCTTTATAAGAGATATAAGAGAACTTGCTTGGATGGGTGTCAGTTGGGCTCAAACTCAGGACCCCCTAGTTCCAAGTCTGCCGCCTTAACCACTGGGCCACGCAGAACCCCTCTGTATAAGAGAAAGATTTAAGGAGTACTACTGTTACACTACCTACCTGAAACCTGGTAAGATCCTTTACGAAGACGTTGGTAGAGTTATGCATCAATTCAAACAGCTGATCCTGCTGAACGTCCTTGTTCTTATCGAGAAATCCCGCCACCGTGTATGTGACCGCGCCCGCGTAATGCATGATGCCAAACTCCTTCTCCCATGTTCGACGATCATTACCCTTTATATAGTACTCATACTCTTCCAGTTCCTGATGCTGCTTCAGTATGTAAGATTTATCTGTACCCTACAAATAAAACTTGGTGTGTTAACTAACACTGATATAAATAAATAATATGTATCAGAATCAGAGTAATTTTATTGACATAAAGAAATACACTACATCCTCATTTTATGCACTATATTTACAAGATAATGTATTGTCAATGTGATACATGTCTCGCTCTCTTCTTTCTCTCTCACTCTCTCTTCTTTCTCTTTCCTCATTTGTCCTCCTCTCTACCTCTCAAACAAAGTCTTATACATAAACATTTACACAGAAGCTAGCAAATTCTTACAAAGCTATCTCATCACATAGCACATAATGCATCATTTGGATGTTTTGTAATGCTAAAGGAAATTCCTGTATTTCATATCCTGAATAGTACTATGCTGTCTTTATTTAAGTGGACAGGTCTGTATCTTGTGAATTATTAAGCATATAGAAATTTATCTTTATTTTTCTGCCAAGTAACATAACGTTATCTGATGATATCATGTTCGTTGTTTATATCTAAATTCATTTTCATGATGAAAGCATAAGCCAAAACATTCAAATGTAAAGATTTCACAAAAAATATGTTGTTGTATTTTTTCAAACAAAATTAATGTTTACTATAAGTTTAAATAATTTAACCTTTGCCTCATGTTGAGTTTTGGGATCCAAATTGAAAAACACCTATGGATATTAGATTTAGGTAATAAATCATGACTTATATGATGATTTTGTTAGGTAGCATTTCGAAAAAATCAAAAAGAGCAATTACTCATTATAAGCAATTACCATTACTCCATTTGTCAAAATGAATTCAAGGTTTAAAAGTCAATCGGGAAGTTTTTCAAGGATATTTTTTGTCATTCATGTATGTAGTTTAAATGTTACCTACTGGAGTTAACTTGAAATAGAGAAAAGTCAAAAATATACACTTTTGAAAATAATTGCTTTGCAGATTCACTCAAAAACTGTGGAAAACAGTTTAAAATTTTCAAACAAAAACACTAAGAAGAAATGTAAAACTAGCTTTGCTAAAGGGAAACAATTCAGTTATTTCAAAAGGATGTCGACAAACCTTGATGCCTTCCCTTTGTATCATTTATACCTATTCTTTGGATAAGACTTACTAAAAATACCAATATACAAAAGGCAGAATATTATACCATGCTTAGTCAGCGGGCTAGGCTCGAAAGCCATCCACCAACAATTATAAGTTTGGTATCTCAAAGTAACTGATAAACTGTTGATGTATCGGTAATATAACAAACCAATAAAACACACAGATCGTACCTGAGGAAATCTGCATTCTTCATCTAACATCTTGAGTATACATCTAGGGGGCTGAAATGGTATAAATAAAGAATTTTAACAATTTCTATCTGATAAACTTGATCTAACACACATGTATGAGAAAATTTAAGAAACTAACAGTATCATGCAATATCTCCTTTTAATACAATTTTTTTTATTTCTGTTTCTGTTGTCACCATCAAAGTTTCATCCTTCCAAATCCAGTTATGGATTAGCACATTTCAAAAATCAACTTATTTACACTTAGACTTTTCTCGAAACTCAAAATAAATACCTGGACTATTCATTTGCATTCCTGCTTTACACAGTATAAAAAATAATTTCTATAGCAAATAACTTGAATAACACTTCCCAAGTGAAATGACATTTTTCATACTTCAATGGGTATCTGTTTTCAAAAATCCTTTTTTGTGCATCATAGTAAAACTGCTCTGCCCTTTAAGTTATATCATGCCAAACTTTCTCCAAAAACAAAACAAACATTTCTTTCCTTCAGGCTTATTAAATTTGGATAACCAGCAGTCATAGCCTTATATCAGAACTTGTGGCTGGTCCAAAATGAAAGTAACAGGAGAAAAAAAATAAACATTTCCATCATTGATATGGTAAATAATGCCACGTCAACAATTTTCCAGTTATTTTACGGCTTTCCTGGATCAAACAGTACAAGGCCAGGGCTCTGAAATGGCTTGTCAAAGGACACTCCCTCGAAACCAGATGTGCCATGGGGCTTGAACCAGGGACCCCCTAGATTTAAGTCAGCCACCTTAACCACTGAGCCATACCGGACCCTACATTTTCTTTACAATATTGGATAGAATCCACAGCAACACAAAGAGCAATTTACACTTTTGTCACAGAGGTTTCTTATATCTTCTGCAGAAGATGCCATATGAGTGAGGTATCATGGACTAAGGTGTACAAAAAGATGTTTTGGGACACTCTCAAACTGACCTTGTCAATAAGCTCAACACATTTGGTATTATCAGTAAAACTGATGTGTTCAAAGGCAATATCTTCTTCTCGGTACTGAAAATATAGTAGGAACTGTTGTAGTATACAATAGAATGGTCTTTCAACATACACCCAGATCATTAGTTCTAAAATAAATCATGTATCCATACTATTACAAAAGATCTTAATCCTTAAAATAATCATGATATATGCACACTGTGACAGAAGATGTCCATTCTTAAAAGAATTATTAGCCAAAGGTGAACTGGTTATACTTAAAGTAAACAAACATATTGAAGGTTCAGGGCAAAACTATAGCAAGTCCTTCACATCAGTGGAGGATGTGCGATTATGTTGCAGCAAACCGTCTATTAATTTCGGTGTATGGAATAAACCCTCGCCGGAATAAACCCCCACCCTGAAAAACAGCATAGCGGAATAAACCCCCACTCCCTTATTGCATACACGGAAGAAACCCCCACGCTTGTTTTGCATATACGGAATAAACCCCCACTCATATTTGGCATACGCGGAATAAACCCCCACTCATATCTATTTGGTATATCATAGTAAAAATTGAAGGTAATCAGTACGCTAGTAAGAAGAAGACCATCCACGAGTTCCTACATGCCATCGGCCACAACATTCGGCTTCAATAACACGAACTGACGGCAACATTAGTACTTTTTATGATTGTGACAACTGGTATCAAAACTAGTTTTTTTCACCAACAATGTGCTTCAACATGTGCTTGATCTTGACAGTGTTTATAACTATTTATCATATGCCACGGGTAAGTAATTGCATTGGTGATGAGTTAATTACCTTCCATGATGCAAACATGTAAATTCCCTTTAAAAGCGGACCCCTTTCATATTGAACTTACACAGACAATTGCTTGTAATGCCGCATTAATTTGATAGCATTGATTTTAGTTAATGTTTGTTTTCAGAAAAGGTATACATAGATAACAAAATCGTAGATCTCCGTCATTGCATCTTGCATATCAAATCATACCACATGGTAATTATAAAGAATAACAAGGATGGGCAGAAGTTATGTTACCCGGGGAACTGCTGCACGAAGAAGTCCAAGTCATTGGTAAGCCAGCGTTGGGAATGTGACTAAGGTGGGGGTTTATTCCGCTATGGTTGGGGGTTCATTCCGTGTGCAAACATGGAGTGGGGGTTTCTTTCGTGTGTGCAAACAGGGAGTGGGGGTTTCTTCCGCTATGCCATTTTTTAAGGGTGGGGGTTTATTCCGGCGGGGGTTTATTCCGGGATTCATTAATTTCTTATAATCCCTAGCTCTGCTGTTTGTTACTCACATTCTCTTGCTCTAATTCTCAAAATGATTTGCTCTATTTGTTACTTACCGTCTCTTGCTCCAAGGCAAACACATAGTGATTGAAGAACCTGTGTAGCTTCTCATTGGTGTAGTTGATGCAGAGCTGCTCAAAACTGTTTATCTGAAATATAAGTCAATGGCAAAATGAAATCTTGCTTTATAAAACTGTATTGGCTATTAAGAATCAAAATATATTGAAGCAACATTAATCATTAATTGCAAACACAACCTTGAAAAGAAATACAATGTTAGTATATCTTATAACAGGTTAACATAGAGGAACTATAGTTAACTTATGACACCTTTGGGAAAAGAACAAGCATAATTGATAAGTAACATAAAGCATTGTTTAATAACTTAATCCTTATAACCGACTTCATGCTCAGGCAAACAGGTTAAATCCAAGCCAGCCGCAAAGTAAATTGGCTGCTGGCTGGTGATCTAACCTGTTTGCTACTCTTAGTACCTTTCCTCATCAAAATTAAGCAGACATCTAAGGTTTTGGAAAGCAGATGACACCAAAATCTATTTCTAAAAAATTACCCAGAATTCTAAGGATTAAGTTATACAGTTTCACATACATCAAAGTCAATTGTAAAATATGACGCATTTCTAAGACACTAAAGTAACTCATTGACAGCATTACATAAAGCTCTAAGTATCTCCCCAAAACGAAATTATCTAAGGAAGGTAACAATGACCGATTACTTTCTTAAAATGAAAATGTAGAGTTCATTCCCTTACATCAAAACAATCAAAACTTTGTGTTATCCCATACACATCCTTCAAGCCTTTTTCATCTTGTCATCAAAAGTCTTGTCCTACAGGTGTTTTATCTATGGACATGATGGACTTATCACATTGATAATCAAATGTTCAATGACCCTACGTTACCAATTACCTAGTTATTACGAGATTATGATTACTTACATTTCATAAAGTGGATAATGTAAAACTTTTGTGGCGAAGAAATGCATATACAACTCTTCTATTTGACAAGTTTAGATTCTTATAATGAACCTAATGAACAGGTTGGAATTTCCACCAACTGAGCTACACAGTAAGGAAATGTTTTGTAGTAGTTTGGTTTTCATCACTTAAACAGTATTTCATTATTAAGACCTCCTGCTCTTAAATGATGAAGACCACAAGATGCCAAAACACCTTGACTTTTCTTGATAACTTGATTAAATGTTATCTGTTTAACCCTTATAATGCTGGAACCGACTTCATACTTATGCAAACAGGTTACATCCATGCTAGCAACCAAATAAATTGGTGGTTGGCCTGTGATTTAACCTGTTTGTTCCTCTGAGTATCTTTCCTCAATAAAATTGAGCAGGTATTTAAAGTTTTGGAAAGCAGATAACACAAAATCCCATTTTCACAAAATTACCCAGTATTTTAAGGGTTAAAATGAATGAAACCAAACAAAGGAAACAAATGATTTTATTGTTAAATGCTGTAAATTACTTGAAAACAGGGAAAGGGAAAAGTCGGCAAGCTGGCACCTACAGGATGACCTTTGTCTGGGTTGGGTAGTTCTGAAACCAAATACTTCCATTGTGATAGGTGACAATACAGTGTGTCATTCTCCATGACATTCATCCATGGCTGCTTGATCATGAGGTGAACTTGATTAACCTTAGCAACCCCGTTTCCCTACTCACACAGTCCGCAGCCCCTGAAATGAAAAGAGTTACTGGTCGAATTTGAAACTAACAGCAGACAATAATAATAATAATAATAATAATAAAGTACAAAAATAACAAAAAAACTCATTTGCTATTGCAAAGGAAATAATCTAGAATTGAGGAAATATTTCTCATGATGATCAGTTTCTCTTGTTGTCAAAATGGTTTCTTTCTCTATACTGCAGTTTGAATGAAGGAAAGTGTGAAATCTTAATGTTAATTAATAATGACTCAAAATTAAAGCTTTGCTTAAACTTGTGTGTGTGTGGTGCAAATAGACTAAAGCACTACACATTAAGATTTAAATTAATTTTATCTTTCCTTTTCTTTTATTAGTGTTGAACACTGTGACAAAGATTTTTCACGTATCCTAAGGCTTTCCTGGGATTCATCAGTAAGAGACTCTGAAATGTCTTGCCAAAGGACACTCCCTCAATGCAAGTGGTGCCATCAAACCTAGGTCCTACCCCTGATATGAATTGAAACAATTCAATGATTCATAAACATTTTCTGTTATTCATTCAGATCAGAGTTTATCTTGTAAAACGTAACAATGGTTAACATCACCATGGCATAACCCTTTACCAAACACAAAATTTTCCACTGTCCCAAATTGAAATAGTTTGCAGACGACATTTCAAACTGTGACAAAATTGAAAAAATCTTCTGATAGAGCAGAAATCATTGTGGGAAAAGAAAGAATTGCTCGTTAGGAGCAATTCCTCCTTTTCCCACAATGTTCTCCAAAGTCGTCTGCAACAAAGTGGTTAATGTGGCGATTGTTTGGTAATGGGTTAAGGAAATAAAAGATCCCTTTTGTGGGAAAAAAATCATGACTTTGAATTTGTCATGCAGTCTAGAGATCAACATTAGGTTGTTTTTAATCCCCTGAAAAACAATAAACAATGGGCCAGCATCTAAAAACTTCCTTTGAAGGTGAAACTTGTTAATCATTTACATCCTAACAATTCTTAACCCTTAGAATGCTGGGTATTTTTTTTAAAAATAGATTTTTGTGTCGTCTGCTTTCCAAAACATCAAAAATCTGCTTAATTTTGATGAGGAAAGCTACTCAGAGTAGCAAACAGGTTAGATCAAATGGCAGCTGACAATTTACTTGGCGGCTGGCCTGGATCTCACCTGTTAGCACAAGCATAAAGTCAGTTCATGCACTATAAAGGTTACAAAGGTTACTCCTCTTACTGTTTATATAATAAAAGCAGTTTATAAAACAATAACAAAATCTTCACAAAGAACTGAATTAATATTTATTGAATGACATTGAGAACATTGTGACAAAAAGGGAATTTGCTCATCAAGAGCAAATTCCCTTTTTGTCACAATATTTTTAAAATGCTGTTGTGTTCAACGCAACCAAAGGGTGCACATAAATGAAAGTAAATTGATTCAACTTCCTGACTGTTGCTTTGATTCATCCTGATCCCAAAGGATGCTAAGTAGCAACAAAAACAATCCCCGTTCTTTACAACATAAACAGTCATTGTTAACTACCCACACTTCCTTCTTCCTCTGATTATTCAGGGCATGACTTGTCTCACCCTCTGTTAACCCGTTACCAAACACCAAATTCTTTACTGTCCCAACTTGAAAGAGATTACAGATTGTGATGAAATTGAAAAATAATGTTCTGATAGGGCAGAAGACATGATAGGAAAAGGAGAAATAAATTATTGCTTGTTAAGATTTCTCCTTTTCCCACATTGTTTTCCACAGTTGTCTGTAAAAAACTGGTCAAACGTCGTTATCATTTGGTAATGGGTTAACCCATAAATTGCCTCCATCTGGTTTTTGATGTTGGTCCAAATTGAAATAAACAGCAGAATGAATAATGTATCAATTTTTTTATGAGGTTTAACACCTTGCCAAAAGTAATTCAATTGTATAATGGCTTTCCTCGATTTCACCAGTACTGGAAACTCCAACAAAAAAGTGCCAATGCTGCTGACGAGGATTAAACCCATGACCCTGTGTCCCAAGTCCTCCATCTAAACCGCTTGGCCACTTATGACTTTAAGGCTGGTCTAAATTGATAGCATAAAGGCTATTGCTTTATTGGCTAGTGAAGCACAATGTAATTCAATGTCCAAATATTGAAAAAAGCTTCATTCACGGATCATTGTTGAGACTAAAAAATTGCTTTCTTTGAGATGATGGGTAGAATGCTTTATGATGAAAGGGTAGGCAAAATAATTTGATGTACAGATTGCTTTCATTATATCATTTCTGATAGGGGAGATATTGCCCTATCCAAAAAATAACAATATATCTGCATGAGTGGCGTCAAATCAATTTGACTAGACCAAAAGAGTGAAATGTTAGATTTGAGAAATGTTAGATTTGAGTACTATTTTCTTCTCTTGCAAGTTTCAGATGCACATTGTGTCAAACAAAGTGCTATCATAAGAGAACTATTCCAAGTATATACATATATATATATATATATATATATATATATGTAACATCTTTGTAGGAGTCTTCGAATGCTGGAAATTTCCTAAAAAAATAGATTTTTGTTTAATCTGCTTTCAAAATCCTTAAATATCTGCTTAATTTTGATGAGGAAAGATACTCAGAGAAGCTAATAGGTAAGATCACAAGCCAGCCATCTTGAAAACGTTTCAAGCACTTGAAAATATTTTCATAGGAAAAGGAAATAAGTAGAGATAGGCTTTTGTAGTGATAGAAACTTTTCTTATACATTTATATAAACTACTTGTCTGATCATAGTATATTTTCACAGAATCATCACTATTTGAATAAAACCATTAGAACATTGGTAATCATTATTATCCTTTTCGAACAGTTTTTTTGTGTTCCACCAATATTATGAGAAAATCTAATTTCAAAGTATAAAAAAATGAAGCACAATCCAACCATTTCCTGATATGGCTTTACAAAACTAGTATTGCAAGAAAAAGCAGACAACAACAATTAAGCATGAATCATGTCGTATTCTTAATAATATTAGGAAATAAAAAGGGCATTTCAAAGTTCAACACTTCACTGGGTCTTTACATCACAACAAGATAATTTCAGTAGCGTTGCTCTTAGTGAGGGAGGCAAACCTCATAATCAACTGACCATAACTGGTCAAGCCAGGTAGAACCATCAGCATTACATAACTATTAAGACAGTCAGGAGACTGCATTTCATGATTAAAAGCATTAATTTGCCACAAAAGTTTGCTGAGGCTTAGGAAAGTGGTAATAAAAAGTATCTTCCCAAGTATCTTCCCCAACAAACGGAGTAAATATGGCATGTCATAGATGAGTGGATAGCATTCAACAATCCCTATAATGGACACAAGCAGACATTGGTACCATTATCGGTTATTTTCTTTCCTGTCAGCGAAATGACCAGACAGGATCAATCAACCATGGCCATCCGAAGATAACCCATTACCATAAAGATGTCTTCTAGCATTGAAAGGAAAAAAATGGAAAACAGTATCTATATGTTAAAGCATTCTGGGAATATAGGCAAATGAATATCCATTGCCCTATTTCTGAAGATTTTATTTTTTTCATGAAATTTGAAAACTAGATCTTGATAAAAGATAGAATATAATTCAAATGTTACAAAACAGCATAATTTCAATCGCTTACTGCATAATTCATCAACTTGAGGTATCTGCTGCATAAGACTAGAACAACCACAGTGACAAAGGGACAAATTGCTCTTAATTAGAAAAAATATGAAGCACTTACTATAGTATCGCATTGAACCCTCGATATGGTGGAATTGGTTGAGAAATGCAAGACTGGCAATAAACTGTAGCCGACATTGTACCACACAGACTTATAAATGACAGAAGAGCAATACACAGAATTATAGTTTCAGACTATTACATGGACATGGCGTAATAGCACTGTATTTATATCATAGATACAGAATACTAGACTATTTAAGAACTTGGGTAATAGTAACATACAGAGATATGGCGTCTAAGATTATTATAGAAATGTATATACAGTCAATCTTGTTTAAGGCTGTTACACTAAAACAGTGTGTGAGATGTAATTAAGTCTAAAGCTGTCTCAATACAAACGCAAGTCATTCAGAAAACTCGTACTGAAGCTTTTTGAATGAGAGGCCTCTGTATCAAGTAGTTAGTTCTTTTGTAAACACCAATTTTCTGTATACTTTTATTATGGTCACTTAATACAAGATTAACTATTCAGTTGAATAGGTTGTTAGGCAGAAATCTACAGTTTTGTATATGTAACTTGCATTACAATAATCTTTTTTTGCAATATAATACTAAAACATTTAAATCGTTCGACAAACAGAGGAGACATTTTATGATGAGCAAGCCTCTTTCTAAACGTTATCGAAATAAATTACACTATTTTCAAGTTCAAACTTTTAAAGAAACAATAAAGAATTTTATAGATAAAGCTGTAATATAATCATTATTTCTTTCCTAGAGGAAAAACAATGAAAGATTAAGAACAGAATTATAATATCATCATGCTACTTAAGAAATGATAGATTATCATTTTCATATCTTCTGTCTTACCCCTCCTCTATCTTTCTGTAAACAGGATTTTAAATAATGTCAGTGGTATTAAATTAGGAGCGTTTCTGGGTCTATTTCATGCAGAGTTTCTAAAACACATAGAAAATTCCTAGTTTGTTAGAACAAACCAAAATCATCTTGTCAATATCATTTCTCAGGGTACTAACATGTGCTTTGTATCAAAACCAATGTCACAAAAGTATAAATTGCTCCAAATAAGCAGGAAAGTACTATTCTTACTCTTCCACCTTATTTGGACCTTTATAACTGACTGTAGAAAACTAAAACACATAACAAGAAGAGTGCTGCAAAGGGTTGTTGAGGACAAGTTTCACTGCACAGAGTACTAACAAACTGTTAAATGGCAATTAAATGTGCTATGTCATAAACCACTGACAGAAAACCAGTTATTTTTCTTCAGTCATTAATCGTTCAGTGCATAGTTTATCAACCCTAACCCAAATACATCTAACTTCTGTTAAAGTTGTTTGGCAATACTTATGCTCTATTTTTAGCAAAAGACTTAACTATTTAAGGTCTAAAAAGACAAATAAATACAACATGGTATGTTAAACTCATAAGCCTTTAACGAGCATCATAATCTTTTCTATCAATGTATTCTAAAGGTGTCTACAGTAACAGGGGTTTCGACTAAGGTTATTGTTACTTATATTACTATGAAATATGATGGTCTATTCCATCAACAATTAATCCATTTAACCCAATTTACGCTTTCCAAATTGTCAAAGTACAATTGAGATTAATCACTAAATGTCAAATAGTGATTTACAACTAGAAATGCTATACATCCTTTGAGAAAGTGTAGCAAACAATGTGAGTAAATAAGATTTTGCAGATATATTTTGTAAAATTCTTTGTTTAACCTTATATACATGGAAGGGTTAAAGTTGTTTTAAATAAAAGAGACTTATGAACATCATTGAGTAAAGATGAAGGAAAAACCATATCTCCTTCTGCAAATAATACCAAATGTGAATATGTATCATTTTGCAAATTTGTTTTATATAATTCTAGATGCAACCATATTTCACAGAAAGTATTATGGTTGTTATTTTAGTTTTTGTTTTAGTTTGAACTTGCTGATTTTACATCAATTTTAAATTAATCACCTTCCAATCTTTTTCCTGAATACATAACTTGTGCTTGCCCAAAATGTGGATTAATGATTTGCTTGTAATTGGTGTTTAACATCTCATTAACAATTCTTGAATAATAAAACTGCTTTCCTGGATCCACTAGTTCTAGGCTAGGAACCTTAAGTGACTCATCTCTCCCACAAAACAAGGTGTCTGTGGGGGTCGTGAATAAATGAAAAGTTACGGAAATCTGACCCAAGGTTTCAAAGGACTTGGACCCATGACCTATGTGTCCCAAGGCACCATCTCCAGACCACCATCCTCCAGAGTGTTGTTTGCAACAATTGAGAGTTTCTGACGATACCTACCAAAACCGGATCAAGACAGAAACTGCCTTAACCTTTTTTCTCCATAAAACCTCATTCTACTGCATTGCTGCAGCAGTCTTTAGAAACCCCTGGGGAAAAAAGGCTAAATTGCTCCTAATGAGCAATGTATCCTTCTGCACAGTGGTTTCTACCCCAAATCATGAAACAATTGCTTTATTTTCATGCTTTTTAGGTTTCAACCCAACATAATGAAGAAATTGCTCTATGTTCATGCTTTTTAGGTTTCCACCCAACATAATGAAGAAATTGCTCTATTTTCATGCTTTTTAGGTTTCCACCCAACATAATGAAAGAATTGCTTTATTTTCACACTACTTCTTGTTCTACTTTAGCTCTCAATCTGGATCACTCCCAAATGCACATATGGGACTATTGCTTAAGTTGGTTTACCACTTTCCAAACATTACCTTGGCTTTAAGTATCTTCTCCACACATGTTTCTAAATTACAGTAAGAGGAAATGAAATTCCAGCAATGGTAAAATAAACATTTGAGGATACATATTCCTCTTCTAAGACTTTTGTTTAGTCTATTTCTCCATTATAAAGGAGTTACGTTAGAATTTCATTTGAAATGTTCATACACTTACTCAATATAGACATGTCTAAACAATCAAATAAAGGTATAGGGGATAGATCAAGATTTGAGTAACTCATTCCCTAAAGTGAATGACTTAACTCTTTACCAAATGCCATATTTTCGACTAACCAAATTGAAAGAGTTTGCAGACGACATTTCAAAATGTGACGAAATTAAAAAATAATCTTCTGAAAGAGTAGAAAGCATTGTGGGAAATGGAGTAATTGCTCTTACAAGTAATTTCTCCTTTTCTTACAATGCTTTTCAGAGTCGTGTGCAACAAAGTGGTCAAATGTCGTTATTGTTTGGTTATGGGTTAATATAGTCATGAATTGACTCTTCAAGTGAATGGAATTACCTAACCTGGTCATATTCTGCTCTAATTGATTCTCACCTGAAAGTTTTCGAAGCCGAAGATGTCCAGAATGCCAATGAATCTCATCTGGTGTTGGCCCGGATTGGTGCATTTATTAATGGCGTCCACAAGCCAGGCAAACGTTCTGGAGTAAAGGCACTTTGCCATCGCATGTCTGTTATCACAGGCCTGAAATATGGAATTACACAGAGTTAACCCCTATAGTGCTGGAAATGACTTCATGCTAACGCAAACGGGTTAGATCCAGGCCAGCTGCCAAGTTAATTGGGGGCTGGTCTGTGATCTAACCTGTTTGCTTCTCTGAGTATCTTTCCTCATAAAAATTAAACAGATATTTAAGGTTTTGTAAACAGGTTGGCACCAGGCCAGCCGCCAAGTAAATTGGTCAATGGCCCCTCAAAAAAAGGATGAGAAATTGTCTTATGGTTAAATTTGGTATACATGAAGTGCAACTATGCCATTTCCATAGCAAATGCAAAAGCTTTTTCAAATGGCATTTTATAACCATTGTAACAAAAGATGAATTTATTAATTATCAGCATTTCATCACAATCACTTAAACTTTAACAATTTATGAGTAATGCATTTAATTATTGCGATTCCATGTCACTTTGATGCTCAGTTTAAACAACAGAAGATGTGATTCTTTATATAAAAAAGGTTTTCCTTTGATTTTTAGAGTAAAATACATTGCAGTGCAAAAAATAAAATTTCTATCACAAATTATCTTTGTATTTTCTAAAATAAGTTTTACATACTCATCTGTTTCTATAAAAACAATTGTTTATAAATAAAACAATTAACCCATTACCAAACAATAACAACATATAACCACTTTGTTGTAGACAACTCTAGAAAACATTGTGAGAAAAAGAGAAATTGCTCATGACGAGCAATTTTTCTTTTTCCCACAATGTTTTCTGCACTATCAGAAGATTATTTCTTAATTTCATCACATTTTGAAATGTCTGCAAACTCTTTCAATTACGGACAGTTGAAAATTTGGCATTTGGTAAAGGGTTCATGAAAGATGGCGTGGCTTTGCCAAATTTACCTCCTGGTGTTTGAAAGGTATACTGGTGATTGTTCCCCGAACTTGGAATTGTCGAAACAGTAAGGCCTCTTTAAAGTTGTCTATATCTAGTCCTAGAAGCTCACACACTAGTAAAACTATATCTAAATCATTCTCTGTCAGTTCACTCTTTTCCCCTTCCACATCTTGAAACGTCAAATTTCCCAGCCACAGAACGGCCGAAAGAATCGAGAATATGCCGTCCACCATTTCCTGCTCGACGCTTAAAACATTCAGCGCAAGTCGAAGACGATCAAACATGCTCGAGTCATTCACTCCATCTAATGTATAGCACCCGCTCTGATTAAGATACGCATAGGACTGTATGGGGCCAACCGAGAATCGTTCCTTAATTTCAGGGCTGGCTTCAGCCCCTGCTGCAAACTGGTAGAAGACGTGGTAATTCCGCTCATTTGGTGACTGAAAGGTGAGGCGCGACTGTTCCAATAAATAGTCCTGCACAATGCAACCTTTAATCTGACTGGAGTCATCAAAGCAAACTTGGACAAACTTTCCGAACCTACTAGAGTTGTCATTTCGGACTGTTTTGGCATTTCCTGAAAAGAAATAAAATAGTATAGTGAGTGACAAAATTAACAAAACGGGAATATAAACTGTCAGGACTTTGTGAAAAACATAATCTTTTATTATACTACTATATTTATATATATAACATATTATGTTTTCAAAAGGCAGGCACAACAGCATTTTTTCCTCTAAACCATGAAATCATTGCACATGCAAGCCCATAATCTGACCAAGTAAAACATAGAGACAAAAGACAAGAATCTAAGCATTGTTAATCAGCAGTATTTTTTTCTCATATAGGAGAAATGTCTAGTTCTATTCAGAAATTTGCTGGACATATTACATTAACTACTCCCATTCCATCATAAATAGCATTCTGCTTATTGTCAAAATTGAAAGCAGCTACTGACAACAGTTTCAATATGTGAAAACAAATACATTCTCTGATTAAATCAGTTTGAGTAAAAGTCATTGTAACAAAAGTAGAAATCAACATTGCAAGCATCTCTATCACAGTAGTTTCTAACATAAATCTTCTACTGTATGTCTGTTAAAAATGTATTGTAATCCTCTATAAGGTCAATAAACCCATTCCTCCCTGGAAGAATTCTCCCTGGAAGAAATCATAAAAAGGAATACATTTTTCTGAAGGAATCCAACTTTCTGCAATTCCATTTGATTTCTGTGAATGCATGTTTCTCATGAGGAAATAGTAGAAAAGGTCACTTCCTGCCTTCCTATTGCTACAAACTGATTTGGCTCCACTTTATAGAGTTTCCTTTGATTGAGTGATCCTTGATTTACGCTTCTTTTTCAGAGGAAACAGATATGAGGCCAATCCCCAAGTTGCTGCTTAATTATTGCTTCTCCAAAACCTGTATTGTGGGTACTCATTAGAATTGTCTTGAAGAGACAATACTATTGATAGCCCACAAAATAGGATTTGTCTGATTTTTTTCAAATATTGCGTGAAAAAAAAACATACCCCAATTATGTAGACCTCTGTTCAACTTTTTTTCAAATACAAACCACTTTAAATACATGTAGAGCAATAACCTTTTACCAAACACAGAATTTTCGATTGTTCCAAATTGAAAGAGTTAGCAGACCACATTTCAAAATGTGTTAAAATTGAAAAATGATTATCTGATATGGCAGTTACAAGCAATTTCTCCTTTTCCCATAGTGTTTTCCAAAGTCATCTGCAACAAACTGGTCAAATGTCATTATTGTTTAGTAATGGGGTAAGCGATGGAAAAAAATCTGATAAAAAGGATAATCTTCTCCTTTAAAGAGTTCTTCTTTATCTGCTGCAATTATTTCAAAGTCTTTTATCGGTTTATGTATTTTTTCCACATCTATTCTTAGCAGTTTAATCACTGCTTTAATCTTGTTAGGAGCAGATTAACTAGAAATGTTCAAGAGTGAAACCCATTCATATGAATTGATATAAAAAAATATGCAATCGGAAATCTGGAAACTGTAAATGGCAAATGAGATTGAATTTTTTTTTCTCGTTCCTCTATTTCTAAGGATTTACGCACTCTTCAAACTTCAAGATTAATCATTTTCATACATCTTAATTCAAAAACATTTTGCAGAACTTTGCAACCAAATGAGTCAATTGCATGCTCCAAATGAAAAAAATGTTTACTAAATTGAAAAAGTTAAATTATCTCCAACACAAACCAGAAACCATTGTGAGCTTTATTTTACATGTCGAGGGTTCAACGCAAGACTATAGCAAGTGCTTCACAAATGTGAAGCACTTGCTATAGTCTTGCGTTGAACCCTTGATGTGTGGATATATTGAGGGTTCAATGCAAGATCCTAGTAAGTGATGCATAAACACGAAGCACTTACTATAATGTTGTACTGAACCCCCTAAACTGTATTGATCACGAGCCAAATGTCACAAAAGTCCTTGAGGGATCATTCATTTAGTCTTGCCTAATTGATATGCAGGCTAATAACCAATATGTTCAATATTTATTTCGGTTAGTAGAATTTCTCCCTATACCAACAGCATATCATGCATTTTATGTTCCATTGCTTCCCAACAGTTGTTGCATATCATGTATATGATGACCTATTACTTCGGTTGGAATTAGTTTAACTGTTTATCAATTGCTTATGATGTATATCATGATCTATTGCTTCAGTTGGAAATAGTTTAACTGTTTATCAATTGCTTATGATGTATATCATGATCTATTGCTTCAGTTGGAAATAGTTTAACTGTTTATCAATTGCTTATGATGTATATCATGATCTCTTGCTTCAGTTGGAATTAGTTTAACTGTTTATCAATTGCTTATGATGTATATCATGATCTATTGCTTCAGTTGGAAATAGTTTAACTGTTTATCAATTGCTTATGATGTATATCATGATCTATTGCTTCAGTTGGAAATAGTTTCATTCAATACCAACTGCATATCATGTACATGATGACCTATTACTTCGGTTGGAATTAGTTAAACTGTATATCAATTGCTTATGATGTATATCATGATCTATTGCTTCAGTTGGAAATAGTTTCATTCAATACTAACTGCATATCATGTATTTCATGATCCAATACTTCAGTTTGAAAAAGGTTTTACCCTAGTTTTACCACCACAAAAACCACTAGGCCACACAAGAACATACATGTATGAAGTTTATAGTGAAAATGTCTATGCACATTTTGTAACAAACGAGACAACAGGATACCCCCATGAAGATACAGGAAGGATTTGAGTTAATAAGTTGTATGCTGTTTATGTTAACCCATTACCAAACTAACGATTGAGCAGTTTGTTGCAGAAGACTCTGGAAAACATTGTGAGAAAACATTGTGGGAAAAGGAGAAATTGCTCTTTACGAGCAATTTCTCCTTTTTCCACAATTGTTTTCTGCCCTAAGATTATTTTCCAATTTCATCACCTTTTGATATGTTGTCTGCGAACTCATTCAATTTGGAACAGTCAAAAATTTGGCATTTGGTAAAGAGTTAAACATCTATGCATATTCTGTAATAATTAAGATAACAGGATGCCCCCATGAAGATACAGGAAGAATTTTGAGTTAATAAGATAGGATGCTGTATAGGTTAATTGGGCAGTCATACAAGATCTTATCTGTCGGCTTTTCCGACTTGATTTGGAATAATTCTGACAAGGAAGTGGTCCTGCTTTGCATAATAGGAAGAGTGTTTGAGTTAAACCAATCAATAGTGATAAAACTAAATCATCAGTTCAATTTAACCCATTCCTTCATGAGACTTTGTGAATGGTCAAATTTGAAGAAAAAAAGCTTACAGGAAAAAACCATGGAATTTAGCACATTTTCAAAAATGATTCAATAAAAAAATAAATCACTTATTAGAAACACTAGGAGCAATGTCTCCTTTGTAGGTTTCTCAAGAAATGTCCAGCAGATAAGTATAGATTGTGTCTTTTTAATGCAATTATGATATAAGACAAAGCAAAACAAAAAACACTTGAGACCATTAATTTCTCATTTTGTCCCAATGGTCTTTATCAAATACAAGAAAGAAAGTTCCTCTTTTCAGAAATTCAAATTGCTGTTCTTTTCAATTAGGACCAGATACAAAATCCAATAATAGGGATGATGATTCAATATATGTCACTTGACATATTATCTCAAGCCTCATATTGAGAGTTCATTGCAATACCATAGAAAGTGCTTCACATTTGTGAAGCACTTACTATGTCATTGCAATGAACCCTTGAACCATACCAAGTGAACTGGCTCAAGTTAGGCATTCTGGCCTTGTTATATGACATCAAAGAACTCTATATCCTGACAGACAAGTTGACGACATTTGCTACCAAGAGACCTCATGCCTTTCCAATTCTTATATAGGATACTGGAAGTACTGTGTCACTTGCGAATAACTTTAACAAAGGGAGATGAGTTGTTCACACAGACACTGCACATATAATCTGTCTAAAAAGATTGCAACTGAGCTCTGTCTAAAGAGATTACAATTGTGCTCAGAAAGAAATGATTCAAAGTTATCCAAAGCAAAGATGTTGATGATATATTAATCTAAATGTTTATTTTTCAAATTGTATCATATAATTACAATTATGTTGTGATGCTTTTCTCTTAATGTTGGAAGAAGACCACAAACTTTACTGGCCATAAGGACCAGGAACCATTGGCACTCTATAAGTCAGCCAGAAGACAAAGATGTTTATGAATATGTGAAACTGCTCATAACCTTTATAGTGCTGAAACCGACTTCATGCCTATGTAAACAGGTTGCATCCAGCCCAACTGCCAAGTAAATTGGCGACTGGCCTGTGATCTAACCTGTTTGCTACTCTGAGTATCTTTCCTCAACAAAATTAAGCAGATACATAAGGTTTTGGAAAGCAGAAAACAGCATTGTAAAGGTAAAGTGGTGACCATTTTGTTATAGTTCATCAATCTATATTCGATTTAAATACTGGTGATGTATCCAGGAAGCAAAATCAGGAGTGGTTAATTTAAACTCAAAAAATATTTTCACAATCATGTAAAATAAGCAAGTTTTAACTAAGGGTAAGAAACATTAAAAATATATTTCTTAGTAACAAAGACTGGAAGTGTTTAGACAAAACAGGAGAGTTGCCAATAAAAAATGCTCATTTTTATGTGAAAAATGGATTCAATAAACAAAATTAAGGACATCTTTTGGAAATACTGTGACAAACACTGCCAAAGTCTTGCTATGTATTAGAAGTATTACAATGACTTCACTCCACAATGCCTTACCATACTATAAAATTTACTTTGTTTACAAGATAGTTTGCCTTATTGGTTTTCTAACTGCCCGTGGAAGACTTCTGATGAATAGTAGGTGGTTATACAAATTGTTAAAACTTATTCAAAATTCAGATCTACATATTGTCACATTTTAATGGTGATATCCTTCAAATGTGTCAAACATGTACATGTACAAAATGGGAAACTTCATAGAAGACTAATACAGATGTCAAGTTGTATGTAGTGTTACTACAGGAAATGGGTGTCTACAATCTCTAAGTGGATTTAAAGCCTACATCCTTTCCTATGCATCCCTTTGGTTATGAAAACTGGTCCAGATATTTTCCATAAGACTAAACAGTTTAGGCTTAAGATTTCCGTAAGTCTAAAACAACAATTCCTCTTTCATCAATATTGGGCCAAGCAATATTGCAAAGTAACACATCATTGGAATCGTCTCTCCGAGACGCTTCCAAAGACGTGTCACATTGCAATATTGTACTTTCATTGAAGAGACTATCCATGCTTATTGATCATGACTTACGCCAATTTTTTTCATAAGATGTTTAGTAAAACGGTACCTAGGAGCATGAAAATTGTGTGCTGACTGCCATAATATCACAGAAATATTGTTGAAAGTGATATCGAATCCCATTCAAATCTTGCCAAACCAAATCAGCAGGCAAACTTTTGGGACTATAACAAAAGGTCAATAATGACAGCCTAAGGTTGATCTTAATAAAATTTCCTTCTTTATCAAGAAAAAAAGGCGTTGTGACAAAGAAAGAAACATAAAAAAGAATTGATTGCTTTCAGTCATATTTATTCATTTAGCAATGGGACCTGTGTAGCTGACTCACAAACAAGAAACAGACAAACCTTTCCTTTGATATCAAAAACATGTTTGAAGACAAAACAAAAAATAAAAAAGCAAAGAAAAGATATTCATTCCACTGATAGAAACTGATCTTAAAAAGAAAAAAAGGCTCCTCACAATCAGCTCGCATTTTCCAAAAAAAAATTTTTTTTCAAGTTCATGTATTGTTTGTTAAAATGAGGTTAAACTCTGTATCTACATGTTCTCAGTTCATGTATTGTTTATAAAATGAGGTTAAACTCTGTATCTACATGTTCTCAGTTCATGTATTGTTTGTTAAAATGAGGTTAAACTCTGTATCTACATGTTCTCAGTTCATGTATTGTTTGTTAAAATGAGGTTAAACTCTGTATCTACATGTTCTCAGTTCATGTATTGTTTGTTAAAATGAGGTTAAACTCTGTATCTACATGTTCTCAGTTCATGTATTGTTGTTAAAATGAGGTTAAACTCTGTATCTACATGTTCTCAGTTATGTTATAGATTTATCGTCCAGTTCTAAGCTATGACTCTGCAGTGTCTGTCCAAAGGCCATGCCCAAGACACCAGGTACCAGTGGGGCTCAAACCAGGGACCCATAAAGTTCCAAGAGGCCAAGTTAACCACTTGACCATGCAGTATGTTAAGAAGTCATATAAGTTATAGCAATTTATTGGTTAAAGAGTAAAGACTTCAAACTCGATCAGGATGCAGATGTTAAGTGACACAAATTCAGATAGCCTACGCCTTTCATAAATGATGTCTGTTTTCTTCCTCTTTCAGTATATTTCAACAAAGTCTCAATGCCTGGTTAGTTCTTTAAATTATAACTTTCACATAAATTATTGGTAAAGAATAAAGAAACTTTTAAATAAATCAAATAGGTTAAGTAAGTAGGTTCATGAACGTTCTTTTGGTTTTCAATACAACTTTAAAGAAATCAGTAAATGAGTATGAAGGAAGATTTGTAATAACAAAGTTCAACAGACTCTTAAAACCAAGGAAAAGGAAGCTACTGCTTATCAAAACTTATCATAACTTTAAAATAAAATGATTTTGAATTGTATATGTATGAGTCAACACTTTTCAAGTCTTAAAGGGGTTATTACCATGCCATATACTTTAGTACTATAACAGGTTTAATGGGATTCACTATTACTAGACCATGGCTCTGAACTGTCTTGCTAAAACCCACTCCAGTGGGCTCAAACCAGGGACCTATGTGTTAAATGTCCATCATCTTTACCCTTAGAATGCTGGGTAATATAAAAAAAATCTTTGTCTGCTTCCCAAAACATTAAAAATCTGCTTAATTTAGTCGCAAACATGTTAGGTCACAGGAACCCTTGGTGGCTTGCCTGGATCTAACCTGTTTGCATAAGCATGAAGTCGATTCCAGCACTGTAAGGGTTAACAACAATTACCAAATGCTTCCAATACTGTGTTGGCTTCCAGAATCTGCTGTTCCACCCAGAAAGACGTATGATTGGTAACCGAGCAAAGATACTGCATGATGAACTTGGTGTTCTCAGTCTGAAAAGAACAGAGATCTGCTATTAGGTCATTTTCAACGAAAAGATAAGACAAGAACAAAGATAATCCAAGATAAAGCTTGATGCTCTCTGACTAAGAAAGACAAAAGGCAAGCCATTTTCAAAAACAACAATACTGCAAGTTAAACTTGGTGTTCAAAGTCTGCAAAAGGCAAAGATGCAACATTTCTTACTATACTGCGTGCTGAACTCGTTTATATTGGTTGTAGTCAATTCATTTTCAACAAAGCATGTTGTTCCTAGGACAAATAAAATATAAAACTAATAGGAAATATACCAAATTTCAGAAGATATTAAAAAAAAATACAAAACACAGAGTTTCAAGTCCTCCATGCAAAACTATAGTAAGTGCTTAAAGTTGGTGAAGGACCTACTCTAGTCTTGCAATGAACCCTGTATTTTTTATGCAAAGCACTTGAAAAAAGTATTTCCTGTGACCCTAGATAACTGATTCTGCTACCAACAATTGTTTCTGGATGTGTTAAAACAAGTTTGCATAATATATGAAGCCATAAAATGGAGAGAGGGGTACTCTTCTGTGGATCTTTGCTCTGATTTAGTTTAAACTTATTTGTTTTACATCGATTGTGAAGCAAGTTCTTACAACTTAGATTAATCCTTCTGCACCCTGGATACATAACCAATACTTGCTCTAAATGTGGATCGATAAAAGTTACAAAGCAGACCCAGCTACTCACAGGGTTCAAACCCGCGACCCTCGTGTCCCGAGGCTGACGCTCTATCCCTGAACCACTGTCCTCCAAAAGGCCTCCATGCAAAACTATAATAAGTCTTCTTTGATCTGATATGCTTCATTATGGAGAACGTTCAGACAGGGACTCAACCCATTAAGCTTGTGTTATTTACTCTGGATAGAACCATGTACCTCTAACCATTAAGCTGAGAAAATACCATAAGAATCAGCATCCGCCAAAGCTGGATAGTGAACATTCAACCATATTGAAATACAGTTTAGAAATGGATTGATAGAAAGTCATTATATTTTTCAAACACCAAAGGTATTCATAATATTGTTAAAATGCACTGGATAATTGACATATCTGATCTAATCTTATTGAATGTTGTAGAACATTCATGCAAAATGAGAAAGTATTCTGCAATGTTGTCCCGGGCATGCATGTTTTACACATGAGTAGCATTAATAAACCATATTTGTTTACAATACCTCACTGCTGCTGAAGCCATTAGAAACCAATGTGCCAACATGTTAATTGCACCTAATGAGCATTACATCCTTTTATCACAATAGTTTCTGCTAAAAAATCATTCAAAAGCTTCATGCTACTTAGTTGTCATCAGATGTTCCTTTCAATATGGACCAGTCACAATTTCCCTATTTTGGAAAGGGGCTGTATATAACCCCAATATGCTGAACACCAACCTTTCCAGCGCCACTTTCTCCACTGATAATGCAAGATTGGTTACAATTCGCCTCATCCCCATTGTTGTTGTCGTTGAGCTTCTGGAAGGCAGCCTCAGATATTGCATAGATGTGGGGTTCTACCGTGCTCAGTTTCTGTCCGCTAAACTCCACTATATTCTCCTGGAAGTAGAAAGTGCAGGACATGGTCAATAATCAAAATCATACATTTTGTGAAGGATTTATTACATTCTTGCATCAAACCAGCCCTTGAAATATCATATGCATACTGGTTTTTATCAATTCATTTCCCAAAAGTGATAGTTCAATGCAAGACTCTAGTAAGTGCTCCAAAAATGTGAAGCACTTACCATAGTCTTGCATTGAATCCTCAACATGAGAGTTGCAGGATGAAGTATCATTTCTGTGTACATTAGGCAAACAAAACCATCTGGGATTTTTCTGTGACACTGAAGAGTATCTGTAACTTCTCCTTTTGCCAAATCGAGGGTTCCATGCAAGACTATAGGAAGTGCTCCATGTTTGTGAAGCATTTACCCGGTACTATAGTCTTGCATTGAACCCCTAAAATTGGCTTTTTGCCTGAATCCAAGAGAAAATGTTATATTTTACAAGCTTTTATTGACTTAAATCTCTATTAATGGTTTGTTCATTTTGAAACTATCCCAAAGCACCCTGTCTAAAGGACTTGTTAAACCCTTTACCAAACGCCTAATTTTTGACTGTCCCAAATTGAAAGAGTTTGCAGACGACATTTCAAAATGTGATGAAATTGACAAATAACCTTCCAATAGGGCAGAGAACATTGTGAGAAAAGGAGAAATTGCTCAAGAAGAGCAATTTCTCCTTTTCCCACAATGTTTTCCAGAGTGGTCTGCAACAAACTGGTCAAACGTCATTATTGTTTGGTAATGGGCTAATGGACATACCAAGATTGCTATGGTCATACTATCCCATAATCCTTGGTCGGGCTGGTATTGTATGTCGGATGGCAATAGCTTTATAAATTGTTGGGTTGATTGGATAGTTGGTAATCAAACTAGGTTTCCTCGTCATATTTCTCAGCAATCAAGCCCCAGTGTCATGCCACAGAGCATATTAGCATCCAGCATCATGTTTACCCCAACATGGCCTTATTGCAGTGAAATTACTGCAGTTTATCAGTTTTAACACTACGCAGTTTATCAGTTTTAACACTATGAATGCCGGGTAATTTTGTAAAAGTAGATTTTTGTGGCCTCTGCTTTCCAAAACCGTAAATATCTGCTTAATTTTGAAGGGAGAAGATACTCAGATTAGAAAATAGGTTAGATCACAGGCCAGCCACCAATTTACATGGCAGCTGGCCTGGATCTTACCTGTTTGCATAAGGATGAAGTCATTTCCATCACTAATGATAGTTAAGCATTCTACATGCAAGACTGTAGTTAGTCCTTAACATAATGTGAAACTGATTGTTTCAAGCAGTTTACCCTTTTTGACAGTGGTTTCTCAAAAAGATCTTCCGCAATAACACATACATGTAAGTATATATGAATAAATAACAAATGCAGGAAGTAGGAAGTACATTTTCTGCTGCTGCAGTTTGTATAAGAGCCATTTTCAGTAAAGAGAATGATTTATGGCATATCACAATAGGATGGAGCCATAGTTATGTGGCCACTAGAGACCAGAAACCATAAAACGTTGGATCCATATGCCCAATACTTATGTTCTACAATTATTGCAGTTTTGGGTGACAAAACTCTTTGTGGAAATGTATGATTGTGCTTAAAATATCAAGATCAAAACATGTATGAATGAATTCCCTCTTTAATGAAGGGGAAGTTTCATCCTTAGAATGCTGGGTAATTTTCTAACAAAAGACTTTCGTGATGTCTGCTTTTCTAACCCTTAAATAACTGCTCAGTTTCGTTGAGGAAAGATACCCAGAGTAGCAAACAGGTTAGATCACAGGCCAGCTGCCAATTAACCTGGTGGCTGGCCTTGATCTAACCTGTTTGCATAAGCATGAAGTCGGTTCCAGCACCATATATGGGTTAACAACCAATCTATGTTTTTATCCTATATCAATCAGAAAATGATACTTCTTATGTATTTTGTTCTGTAATTCTGTCTTCTCCTGTTGCTTTCATTTTAAAAGTCACTAATATCAAATATATCAGAGAATGGTCCAACAAGTGACATCTTCTGATGCTACTCTTAATAAATGGAATGCAAATCCAAAATCTAAGACAATGCTGTGATACAGAGTCAGCTGTCCAAATATGAGGCACATTTCAGTATTTGCCGTCTTAAAGTACATGTATACTTGCTGTTATCATAATTTTTGTGGACTTTTAAAAGATTTTTCTGTGAAAGACGATTCTAATGAGTACAAACAATTGAGGTTTTAGAGAGGAATAAACTATATTGGCAAAAGTTAACCTTTGAGTATCATGATCAAAGCAAAGACCATTTTGTCTTGGAGACCATTTTATTAATACTCAGGTCTTAATCACTTCAGGAAAAATACTTAGTATGCATGTGGTATCAATTGATACCTGGTTGATGTACAATATCAAAGGTAAGTGGAATTATCATGATTATCTTATCATATTTATAGAGGAGGGCTGTCATCAAATTTGCCCGTAGCCAAGTGAATCAACTGAAAATCAAAAAAGGCTTTTTTCATTAATCTTTAATGCATTAATTGGCTCATACTTCAGCACTTGTGATTGCAGGGGTGTGATTGGGAGGTCATGTCGAAAAGGATTTATTTGCTGGGGGCCCTAAAGGGTAGGTGCAGGGGGCCGGTGGGCCCAAAAAGCTTTTGAAATCTGGTTTCAGACATCATGAAATGGTCATTAATTGGGCTTTTCCCTCTCAAAGAGTTCTTAATCAATTTGTCATATGTTTTCCTTTTCTGTTGATGTCAACTTCTGGATTATGGGTATTCTACCTTAAAAGGAAACTACGTAATTAGGATAAATTGATCTTCAATCTTTTACTGGAGAAACCTCTAGAGTCTACTGCTGATGATATATATCATGGAGTAAACATTTGTTGTCTTTTGTGATTTACTTTTTACTAGTATCAAATGTACATTAATTGAGTCATTTAGGAAACCCTCTCCCTATTTAAAAGTTATTTTGCAGTTAACAATGTTAAAAGGAATAAGTCAAGTCAGCAAATTCATTCATGGAAAAAATGCTAATTGCATTAAGAAACATTGTCCTGAACTGCAAAATGTTTTTTGGTCAGCATAATGAGCATAATAAAATACCCTTTTAGAAATGCTGTCTCTGCCGAAGATTGTATGTTAAAAAGGTAGTGCCAGAAGTTTGTATTTCAGAACTTACAAGCATGCGAACTAAAGTAAAATTCAACAG
The DNA here is from genome assembly GCA_947846245.1 of Cerastoderma edule. NCBI lineage: Eukaryota > Metazoa > Mollusca > Bivalvia > Cardiida > Cardiidae > Cerastoderma > Cerastoderma edule. The sequence goes on along the minus strand of OX401404.1, from coordinate 44,301,122 downwards.
GTCATTCCCATTGCCATATTTAGGAAATAGGAAAAAGAGACCAATCCATAAAGCACCATATCGGAGAACAGTGACGAGATAAAATTTGAAATCTTAGTTTATGAATCTATTTGCTTTTCATTACAATGTACATCATATATTGCAGTTAATACAAAACCAATTTTCATCAAATGAAATATAAGAGACTGTACCAGATCCAACTTCGTAACATCTGAAATATTAAACTATTAAGCTTGAAGAAACACAATGTATAAAGGGTTTTGATTATTATTATGTCACCTCTAGTGAAATGGCCAGCTGAGCTTTGCTTATGAGAAACTTTTCAGTGATTATACCAAGTAACTCCCTACTTCTATCACTATGCCAGGTGCCTAGCTGATATAAGTCAGTAACCATTAATTTAATTAGCCCACCGATCACAAACCAGTGATTTCAGAATGAGTCCCAGAAACATTTTACAGACAAACGCCAACAGTGGGGCTTGAACCTTAAGATAAAATGTACATACAAAAAGATAACAAAGAATGTCTGTTAATGCTATGATAGTGTAAATTGGCAAATTGAAATTATTCATCATTCTCTATGACTAATCTCTTCTTTTATGCCATTAATTCATTTCAAAAAGTTAATCTGTCTTAAATGATATAGAAGTGATTTTTCTTCATTGCAAAGGGTTAGGTTTAAATGGCAAACTGATTGATTTTTATTCATAGAATGATAACATTCCATTTTTGTAGACATTTCTGGACGATTATTGTATTTTACAAAGACTGTATTGATTTATGTTTGATAAAATCCGGTCTCCATGAAACCCTTATCTCAGAGTTCTTTTATCTTGTATTGGCACAAGACCACTTCAAACTCCCTCATTATAATAGACCCTTATTTATACAAACTTTATATGGCAAGAAAAGCTGCATAACAATAGTTCTAAAAGTGTAGAGAACTGAAAAAAGTGTGTTTCAATTTCCAAAAATAAAACAAAGAGATGATATCAGAGTCTTTCAAATTCATGTTCAAAGCACAACCAAAACACCATGATAAATTTTCATTCAATCCCATGTTTTCCCATTTTTAGAAAGAAATCCTTTGTTGCTAGGATTTCTGTCTTACTCTCAAGAAACTTTCATAAGTTATACACTTAAGTTGTCATCAACTTATGGTCATAGTTTAGCTCTTAAAATGCTGGGTAATTTTCTAAAAAAAAAGCTTTTTGTATTGCTTTCGAAAACTTTAAATACCTGCTTGATTTTGATGAGGAAATATACTCAGAGTAGCAAACAGGTTAGATCACAGGCCAGGGCCTGGCTTAGATCCAACCTGTTTGAATAAGCATGAAGTTGGTTCCAGCACTATAAGGTTTAGGCTTGAAAAATGCTGAAGTAAAATAGGTTGTCATATTACAGAATTATATTCTACAAATGTATGAGGTACGCAGGACCCTTAATGGGCTGTAAACAAGAAGAGGGATCAATATTTCTGCTGGAACCAAATGATTCAATCAGAATGGTGCAGCTGTTGAATGCAGCATTTGTTATCTCCAATAACATCATTAGTTGATTTAGTTTGATCTAATTGCAGTCTCAGATAAGGGGACCGATTTTCATATGATTATAGATTCGTCCCTTGTAGGGATAGAATATTATCCATTTATTCATGATTTGCAAGTTTAGCTTACTGATTCATTTATATAAATGGTACATGTACTTTATACATTTGAATCACTAAACATCCAAAAACAGTCTAGAAAGTGGAGACTTTTCTCATTATGATATGTGTGCATATCACTAATTAGATGCTTTATTAATAAGCAATGCAACTTAACTTATTGGCAAGTTTTCAAAATTCCTGAAATGAACATTTATTACCATTTAATTAATGAAATTTTAAATCTCTAACAAAAATTCATCTGGATTTGTTTCACCCTTTTTAATGAGATTTTCATTTACATCCAAATTTGAAGAAATTTGATATTTAATTATTCCTTGTAATACAGAGCAAAAACCATCATAGCAAAATTGCACATAGGAAATTTCTTATTTCTGTGAACAATTTCTCATTTATTTGCAATTGTTTCTCATGTGGTCTGTTAAAGATGTATTTCAATGTAGATATCAAAAGGAAAAGGATCAAGTTTCATCTGTCATCTTAATCCTATTTAGTGGGTTCAGACTGAAAGTGTCACTGATTGAAAAAAAAAAAAATGTAAAGCTTTGACTTATCTGTATTTTTTCCTCAAAAAAAAAAAATTTATGGTGGAAAAGAAGAAAGCCTAAATTTCACAAATTGTATAACATTTTTCTCAAAATTCAAACAATTGTCAAACAATGTAACAATTACATTCATAAATTGTCTCCTGCAAACCTTTTTTTATTTAGAAATATCATTTCTTTTTCTTTTAACCCTTTCCCAAACAATAATAACATTTGACCACTTTGTTGCAGCCGACTTGAGAAAACATTTAGGGAAAAAGAGAAATTGCTCCTTTTCCCACAATGTTTTCTGGCCTATAAGAAGATTATTTTCCAATTTCATCACATTTTGAAATGTCGTCTGCAAACTCTTTCAATTTGGGTCATTCGAAAATTTGTTGTTTGGGAAAGGGTTAAACATTGACAAAATAAATAATTTAATAAAAAACATTATCACCCACTTCCTTGAACTTTGTTTGACCTGCAGAAGACTTAATTTTGACTTCTTGACTTCATAAACATCTCCTGTTCTGACTAATTCACAGCAGACGGTCAGATTTAACAGCTATAAATTGAAGCATTTCCTAAAAGGTGTCCATACAGAAATGATTATCGGATGAATGAAAGAATGCTTGGTATTTTTTTTTTTAAATAAATTTTTGTGTTAATTCTTAAATTTAATGAGGAAAGATACTCAGCGTAACAAACAGGATAGATCACAGGCCAGCCGCCAATTTACTTGGCGGTTGGCCTGGATCTAACCTGTTTGAATAAGATGAAGTCGGTTCCTGAGCAATATTAGGGTTAACATTGAATTCCTTGTGACATTAAAGGGACACTGGACTAAGTTAGCCCTCACCATGGGCAGTTCCTCCCTTTGTCACATTGTTTTAACATATTTATGCAATTATTAACACTGAGAGCAAGATTAATGAGCCATCTGCTGATTGCTCAGTTCAATTTGACAGTTATCCAGAATTGAGTCTTATTCAATATCCTTAAATGACGTCTCACTTAATTTTTATCTCTTTCTCAATTACAACTTCAGACATTGGACAAATAACATAATACGAAAATTCGGCATTAATCCCAATGCTTTTATATGAGCAATTTCTCTTTTTCTTGCAATGTTTTCTATAACATTATTGACAAACTGCTGACTATATTTAAACGTATATACGAAAACAAAAAGGAAATAATCATGAGGTAACTCATCAAATCCCAGCTTATTCAAGAGTTCAAAGCAAGACTATAGTAAGTCCTTCATGCATGGGAAGGGCATACTATAGTCTTGCATTAAACCCTCGACTCTTTTCTCCAGAACTCATCCCAGAACCATTGGGTCTGGAGATACTGTTCCTGGTCTATCAGTCCTATAATGTACTTGTGGATCAAATATTCAAATGGATGCTGCCAGACATATTTTATAGCAGACATTAAACAGCAAATTCAGAGGGACCATACTTCAGAATTTAAGATGCATTTTAGGGAAGCATTAAATGTGTTCCGCCCATGACTAGCCTGATCAATCAACCATCCCTACAGCAGACAAGTTTAAAATCATTGTACCGTAACAAAGAAAATATTGCGACATTCAATTTCTACATTCTCAATATTGTTATTCTTTGTGGTAAATTAGTACAATTATGACTTAAATTTGATTCAAAAGAAAAGTGGGAAACAATGGCTTCCAAGTCAATACTTCAATATTGTTCATAATATTATACTTCATAAAGATAAGAAAGGAGAACCATGTGTAGATGTTTATAATCTTATGTCTGAACAAGACAAGATACAGTGCCACAGGTATCACTGCTTTTTAACCTTATTTTGCAAATGATAGCCACATTGTGTACCTGCATGAGTTTACCATTAATTGTCCGGTTCTGGTGGTATATGATAACACCTAAATGATAACACGCCTTTAAATGGCATTACGTCTTACATTTGGAAGAAAAATCACAATCGAAGACCAACTGTTTTGAACTTGCATGCCCATCAAGTGCAATTTCTCTGCTGACTTGTTTGGACAAAAAATTGTACACATTGATTATGTGATTCCCCTGGCTAAAAAAGGCGATGTAATGTTTGCTGGCTTATCTTGACCACTGTTTATAATCAATAAAACTTGATTCATTTAAAGTATGTTTTTTAGGGGATTTAGAGCATATATGTCCATGAGCATGGTAAAGCTGATCCAACAGTGCCCATGAGGTTGTACACTATATGTATTGGTTTAGCTAGCCCTCAAAAGCACAAGTAATCAAATGCAGGTGTTAATGAACAACTTGAAAATGAAAACACATTTATAATCAAAGCGCTGATAACGCTGAAGGAGTAAGGTGCCTTTAAAGCCAGATGATTAAGGATATATTTGAACATTTCTTTGGGCAACATCTCAATGAAAACAGCTGCTCCTTTTACCACCACTACTATAATTATTATTTCTGTGAACAGATACTGAACGATAGTCTATTTTTCGAAAATCTGGACATTTTACGATTTCCCATGAGGCAACAGTTATAATAATATGGAGCAAAACAAAGCGAGTAAATCCGGACTACGTTCCTAGTTAGAAGAAGGAATTAATCCGCACAGTGAAGGCGGATGTTTAATAAGTAACTGGGGTCAGATCGCTGTTTGTGTATCGATAAAGTACCGTCCCTCAAAAGGTGGTATGTTATTCAATGGACTAAGGTGCTGACGCACCTTTAGTCCGAAAACCTGTAAGGGTTGAAATAGGATTAAGATCAAACTTTAACTTTAGCAAAATACATGCAAAGGCACATTTTTGTTAAGAGCAAGTTATATAAATGATCAATTCTCATGAAGTCGGTTACCAGTGAGCATGAAAGGGTTATTATTAGTATTATAGATAATGTATGAAATCAATTGTCCATCTTATGTAAAAAAAAAAACTTTGTAAAGTTTACATTAAACAGAACAGAACAGAACAGAACATATTTTATTAAACAAGTACATAGTACATAGTCATATTATACATAGTTTGTACAAAGTATTATACCATGTGGTTTTTAAGGAAAGCTATACTAAACAATAAAACAATATTTGATTATCAAAGAGTGAAGAAATTAGTAAAAAAAGGTAATTAAGATTGTTGTGTATGATTATGAACGTTTAAGAATAGTTGACATGCCTCCAATGCCGTTTTTATGTATTTTGCCAAATTAATTAGTAAAGCTTCATTATTTGTAGACATGAAAGCATTGAACTTAAAAACAGATGGTTTTTTATAGTAATACTCAGTAATATATTGTTTTCTGATTTTTTCAAAGGCTTTACAAATACAAATAAAATGATAAACGTCCTCAATGTCATGGGATGTGCAACACATACAAAATCTCTCATTTTGAGGTATAGCATTCTGGGTGTAACGCCCTGTCTGTATCTTTCGAGAGTGTGCCGATAATCTCATTCTCGACAAAAAGAATCTAAGATTTTGCGGCAAAATGTCTAAGTATTGTTCATACTCAAAATAAGGTTTAAAATATCTAAGTTCTGAAAGAGATGAACTAGACTCAAGGGAACATTGCCATTCTTGTATGAAACATTCAATGACTCTGTTTTTGAAAAGTTTTGGAAACGATTTAAGGCAGATGGTTGGTGTATTTGTAAAAGCAATCGAAAATCCAAAGTTATCTAAAAGGTGTTTAACATTTGACACCCAGTTTTTCTTCCCTAAGTTACAATCTGACAAAGATAGTATATAAAGTTTCTTGATTATAATATTGTCTGTTTTTAATATCTTACACCAATACTTAATACTTTTGTAATAACGCATTACAAAAAGTGAAAATCGACCTAAATCACCATAAACACCTGCAGACGTGGTGCTAGTTCTCACTCTCAGGATTCTCCTACAGAAATTCAAGTGCACTCTTTCTATCGTTTTTGATTTGGTGAATCCCCAAATTTCCGAAGAGAATCCCAAGATTGACCCAACAAAAGAATTGAACAATTGAGACAGTGTTTTTGGTTTTAAAGGATATCTTATACAATGTTTTAACAATGTGTTAACAGCTTTTAAGGCTTTACATTACTGAATCAAATATCGTTCTTGTCTTATCACATTTCAGAGAGGGTAACTTTTGAAAATATCTTCTCAAGATGAATTTGCCTTTTATCAGTTTGAAAGATCAAATTGTTCTCCTATTCCAAGATCCCCCGTCGAATGTCTCTAAACCATTTAGAAATGAATAAATGATATCTACATTTGCATATCCCATCTAAAAGTATCAGGAAAGTAGGCACTGAATCATTTGACAGGAAATGCAGGCTGGCTTCTCATTACCAAAAACTTGGTCTGTGCAGGCCACCAACATGAGAAATAATTAACTCTTTACATGGTTCTCCATTTGATACAAATATCATTCAACCCTTTACAAACTGTGTTCAGTGTCTTCAATTGCCAGAATGGTTCGCTCTATATGGCACTATAGGTAGGGATTTGACAAGAAAATTCTTTCTTTCCCCAAATATTCTAAACAACTTAATACAGCAGTCACAATTAAAACCAATCAACAATGTAGTTAAAAGAGTCAGTGGGTTGAAACATGGCAATTATACTAATTGAATATCCACAAAAACTTCTGTTTTGATAATTGACATTATTTTTATGGTAAACAAATTTTCATTTTGTCACATTGTTTGAAACGTCCACTTCCACATGTTGAATGAGTTGGAATCATTGTTACAAAAAGAGCAAGTATCCAATATCAAATGTCAAAAACATTTCAGATACATTTTTGAGAAAATTTGAAAGTCTAAATAAAATGTCTGAAATAATGCAGTTTTTGTATTGGGTTTGTAAAAAATTTAAAAGTAGCCATTAGTTGAAAGCACAATTAATTCAGGAAATGTCGATTAATCTATGTATATATAGTCTGTATACCAAAAATCATAATTCACAATTTAAAACATTAAAAACATCAAAGTTTACTTCCAATGACTATTCTTAAGTGGATAACATACAACAGTAGAGCTTTTGCACAGTTCTAACCCAATCAATCCATAACAGGATTTGACCAGTTTGTTGCAGACGACACTGGAAAACATTGTTGGAAAAGGGCAATTTCACTTTTTCCCCACAATGTTTTCTGCCCTATCAGAAGATTATTTTTTTATTTCATCACATTTTGAAATGTCGTCTGCAAACTCTTTTAATTTGGGACAGTCGTAAATTTGGCATTTGGTAAAGGGCTAAGTCCCTGGCAAACAAAAAACCCCTCAGAGCCTCCTGTTATTCCCAGTCTGGGACCACTTCCAGTACTTCATGAATATTTTCTGCCCAGGAAAAACTACAGCATGAATGGATCATTAAAATATCAATGACGAGACCAGGAAATATTGCAGGCCAAATATCAATTGATTTTCCCCCATCAGGACGCCAATATATGCTACAATACAGAGAGCATTTCTAATTCCATCCCAGTATTTGGCCATGGAAATAATACAAATATACATAACACAATAGCCCAAAGCATTTGCATGGGATTGACATGCAAAGCCCTATTGTTCAATTGGACCAATAGATAAGGTTTCCAAAATGATACACTTTCTCTATATGTTTGGCAAATGAAGGCCAAGGAAAAACTATCTTTTTTAGACTAGGACCATACCTTGTATACATCTAGAAAATAAAAGCAAATTTCTCCTTTGGTCATAATGGTTTCATATGAATGACAAAACAGGGAATTGTTATTTTTTATCAATTAATGACTGTCGGCTGTTGTTGTTTTCACTTTTGACAAGTCACAATATATTAAAACCCCTATGAAGTAACAGGTAATGATAACAGATTTAACATGCTGCATAATTGAAAATACTGAACCAAAGTGTTCAAAGAGGCTTGCTTGCTTATTACCCATGTAACTTTTCCTATAAAGTCATAAATTGGTAATGAAAATCAAATGTAACAGATATTACTCATTTGTGAGGTGAGAGTTCAGTGGGTTTGAATCTGCGTGTTAAATGTTGTCAGTCTGAGATGGTAATTATAAAGTATGAACAGAAACATCTATTTGGAACCACAGTCCCTGCAACCCCCTACATGTTAATACACTAAATTACACAGATTTTCATTAACAAATTCCTTCAATATAATATTTAACAAATTCCCCCATGAAGAAATGTGTCATTTGTTAATAATACATCTCAAGTTTTCCAGAACATAGAAGTGTATGTGCACGTAATGCCAGGTTGAGCAGCAGCGAACAGGCTTCTCCTGTTCTCTGAATGAACTGTATCTTAAAAAGCATTTAATGTTTACATTTCTCCAAATAAATTTCAATTCCACCCTTTCCCCTATGGGCAAATGTTACTGGTCCAAATTGAATGCAACAGCAGACTAACAAATTTCGAGGGGAAAAAAAGAAACTGATAAATTGCTAGCTCATTAGGAGCAGTTTGTACCATAATTTCATAATAAAAGTCTCGGCCAGATGCAAGTAGATGAGGTTTTAACCCTTACAGTGCTGGAACCAACTTCATGCTTATATGCAAACAGGTTGGATCCAGGCAGAAGATTAAAGTTACCCACAATCGAGAAAAGAATGATAGAATACCAAATGGACTGATTCTGCTATGAAAATCATAATCAAATACATTCGTTTAATTCAAAGAGTCTTTAATAAGGTCCTTAACATCAAGTCTCATCTAGTGAAGGGTTTTTAAAAAGGTGTGAAGCCAGAGATTTCTGATTCTGATACTGCTCTATAAGATAATCTCCAAAGTCCCGAGATACCTAAGTGTTAGAGATACCTGGGTTTTCCAGAGCAAATGTCTACACAGTACATGTAAACAAAAACAGCCGTAATTACTGTTGAAAGTTCACTTCCTGTAAACTGGCGTCTTGAAATTCTTGGGCATTGAATCTATCCTTAACCCTTATAGTGCTGGAACCAACTTCATGATTATGCAAACAGGTCAGACTCTAAGGCCAGCCGCCAAGTAAATAAGTTTGCCAACTTAACCAATTGGCCACACAAGACCTCTTTTTACTTTTGGCTTTTTCTAATAGTATACATACCAAATATTTTGGTATTGATCATGCTTACTAATTCTTAGAAACTTGTCAATCAGATTCAAATAATCATAAATTTTTATCAACCCTTTACCAAATGCCAAGCTTCCCACTGCCACAAATTGAAAGAGTTTGCATTAACTCATAAAGAGCAAGTTCTCCTTTTCCCACAATGTTTCCAGAATGGTATGCAAATCCTTGTCAACTGTCATAATTGTTTGGTAATTGGTTAAGACAAATTCCTTTGCCCCCCCCCCCCCATTGCGAAACCTTTCTTTATTTTTCAAACACAAGTTTCGGTCAGCTATTGCTTTCAATTTGGACCTGTCACAAGATGCCATGTGCTGGAATGGGCTAATGTAAAGCATTTATTGCTTGTAATCCTTTCCCATGAAAAAAAACAATGCATGAATTACACAAAAATTTGCTCTGTGCTTCTTGAACAAAAGCCTTGAAGCTAATGAGAAACGTCCCATGCTTTAACGAAATAGAAACAGGACCTGTTGATTTACATAACACAGACTTTTACTCATTCCCCCACACAGGCTTTTACAACTAGTCCATATCAAAAGCAACAGCAGATAACACTTTGGAGAACAGTGGTCCAGGGGTACAGCTTATAGGCCTTGGGACATGTGATTGTGGGTTTGAATCCTGTGAGTAGCAGGACCTCCCTTGCAATTTCATGAATCCACATTCGTCACAAGTATTGGTCATCTATTCAAGTATCAGAATCGAAAGTGATTATAATCTAAGTTGTAAGAACTTGTTTCATAATCAATGTAAAAATCAATAAGTTTAAAGGCCTAATTACAAACAATTTAGAAGAATCAAAAACCCGATTTTCATTGTGATTTGTGACAAAGGAGAAATGGCTTGTCACAATTATTTTCTACTTAGGTAAAAGTGTTTCTAGAAATTCATTACTAATCAAACTTGAAAGTAGTGTCAACATTATCTCAGCCTTCCTGAATTCACTGGTTTTAGACAGGACTCTGCATTTTGTCTTGCCCAAAGACACTCCCAAGAAAAATCCAAGTGTGGCTGGTGAGGACTGAACCAGGGTCCCCTTGTCGTCAACATAATGATTACAAAAGCAGAATTTCATCATAACAAGATTGAATAGACAGCTTTGTAAATGCAATCCAACAAGCAGCTATGTCACTAACTTACTAATTAATAGTCGCAAAATGTTTTTTCACAAAGTAAGTTATTTCTTCTTTTATCAGATTATCTTTTCTAGGAAGCTAATATTCTTTCTTCATTTCTTGTTTATATTGAGAAACAGGTCAAAGTTCTCCCAGTGGGGTCAACAAAAAGTAGGGCTTATTTGGTGCTTTGTCAGACCACGCTTTATACCATAGAACATACTACCAATTAACCCTTTACCAAACGTCAAATTCTAAACCGTCCCAAATTCCAAGAGTTTGCAGACGACACTTCAAAATGTGATGAAATTGAAAAATAATCTTCTGAAAGGGCAGCAAATATTGTGGGAAAAGGACTCATTGCTCATTGCTCACAAACTGGTCAAATGTTGTTATTGTTTGGTAATGGGTTAAAGGTACAAACTGATAGCATCAGCAGATGGATATATACTTTTATATCATGACAAATAAGATTTCTTTAATAGAAAAAAAAAGTGAGAGTTTTATTTCTGTCAATATCTCAATAAACTTGTTACTGTGAACAGTTGTGAAATTATAGGCTGAAAGCTAAAGGACTTAATGAGAGCGAGCTATAATGTGGGTTTCTATTGAAACCAAACATACTTAACTTTCATATAATAGCAACTAATTGGATGAAATGTGAGACCACAAAGGCACATTATATGAACATATTTTTTGTGTGGGATAATAGGGGGGAAATGTGTACATATTTCAGAGAGTTAAGACAATCTTTTTTTCTTAGCCACAACATTTCCAATATTTGTTGGATGTTAAAGTTGAATTCATTAAGTTCTTGCAGATCTATATTGTGGGCCCGTGCTCTATGACTTTGTACTTAAACTTAAACCCTCAATTTTGCTTAAGTATGGCAAATGTACTCAGCTGAGTAAGCTAGATGAGTTGTGTTCTTGATGATGCATCTTTGAGAATGCAACAGATCAAATAAATGTTAAACATACGTTTGAGTAAAGAAGCTGAGTATCAGTTCATTTCTAGATCACCACATTACTTCAGTGCTTATACTTTTATTCAAAATTGAGCAATAATTTTGAGTTTTAGCAAGAAATCTTACTTATGAATGCTATGAGAACATCATTATTAGCCCAAATTTTCAAAGGCCATTGGTCATGATGATTCATTGTTGGATTTGGTTTTACATCACTTCAACAATATTTCAGTTACAATGTGATACCCTTATAATCACTGGAGGCAAATCCCAGCTTTACGTCTGCCCATATGATGACTTCATCATGAGTCCTTCTTTGTTGACTTCAACAATAGCATCATAGTGCCCAGGTGATGTGAAAAGATCCTTTTCCCTTTGTGATGTAACCAAACACCAACACATTACCACCTAATGCTACATTTTTGTGTCTAGCAGCAGATGACTTTCAAAAAAGCATTGAGGCAAAAGGAGAAATTGCTTGTTAAAAGCAATTTCTCCTTAAGCCACAATGCTTTTTCAATATATTCACACATCACAACAACAGAACTTGAAGATTTTACACATGTTTATGATGTCTTTCTAAAATTGTCTGCTTCAAATAAAAAACATGTCGTCTGCAGGTGGTAAAGAACTATATAAAATTGTGTTAATTAATAACAATGTTAATTTGTTTGTTTGTTCTGTCTGGTTCTACACATTTTTTTTCTTCAGATTTTTTTCTTCTCAATAATGACTTAATCTTCTTTTGTCAAAACACTTAACTCGGCAACATACAAGAATATGGCATTTTCTTAACATAAACCCTATACATATGAACATCAGTTATTGTGAATTCTGACCTTGACTAAATGCGGTTGTAATGTATATGGATAAGCACAACAAGAATACACTGACCTTATGAATTGTCATCATATTAATTATAGTAATTAATATTGTCCTATAAACTATGGTGGTAGTCAACAGAGCCTCGTCGTGACATTCTCTTTCATTATAGACTAGAAAGTTGTGTTTCTTGTACTCATTGACAGACCTTATAGAATGGTTCATAGTGGCAGCAAGTGGGCTTTGTGTGGTTGGTCCAAATTGAAAACAAAAGCAGATAAATTGTACCGTGAATTTTTATTCATTTCTTGATGTAAAGGAGACCTTTGTGAATGAAGGATAAGATGCTCTTCAGGAGCAACTCCTCTTTTGACATAATATTTTCTTGTGTCTTCAGAGCAAATGTGTCAAAGATTTTTGTGAGAGTCCCTTTAATTATTTTCATTAAGCTGAGTTTTGTAGGGCAATAAGTGTTTAGCCCCAGGAAAAAACACTGGAACATGTTGGTATTTGAACAAAGATGGGATCAAGATCACCTCTTGGCCAAGGTAGCCACCATACAGTTATATTTCAGCATGCATTATCCCCTGTAGAACACTAAACCCTTTCCCAAACAATAACGACATTTGACCACTTGGTTGCAGACGACACTGGAAAATATTGCGGGAAAAGGAGAAATTGCTCATAACCAGCAATTTCTCCTGTTCCCACAATGTTTTCAATCCTATCCCTCTCTATCAGAAGATTATTTTTCAATTTCCATTATATTTTGAAATGTCGTCTGCAAATTCTTTCACTTTGGAACAGTTGAAAATTTGGTGTTCGGTAAAGGGTTAACATAGTCTGCAACATGGGATAATGGCTCTCTGATGTAATTTCTGACAGAAGAATTATAGCTGCAAGAATCGGGTTACATAACCTACTTAGAGCCCAGGAAAAAAAGAGAGAGATTCCTTATCTGATTCATGTATCTGTGATTGAAATGAGCCGAAACAACAGACAGCTATTGTTTCTGTGACCTAATGGATGTACCGATTATCCCTTATGGATGAGTTAAAGTAGCCTAAAAAAGAAACGTTCCAAGACCTTGAAAATCTGCTTAATTTTGATGAGAAAATATACTCAGAGTCACAAACGGGTTAGATCACAGGCCAGCTGCCAATTTACTTGGCGGCTGGTCTGGATCTAACCTGTTTGCATAAGCATTAGGTCCGTTCAAGCACTTGAAGGGTTAAAGAAAGTAAATGGCAACTATAAGGTGATTACATGAGGTTCTTTAATGGAATGACAAGACACGTAATGTGGCAACAGGAAATGCTAGTTGCCACAAGACATTTCTCTTTTTATCTTAATGCATTGAGACTAATCTGTTGTTGGTATATTTAAATGAGTAAATTGGTTAAACAAATTGAAACACCATGCAACCAATCCAACAGTGGACCAATTGCTTGACACAACATTGAATTTAAATCACGGTCCAAAATTGAAAAAAAATCCGTAAACGACAATTGAAAAATTTCCATCTTTCATTGGTGACCATTTCAACTTAAAATAGTTCAAAGATAAAACATTCTGACAAAAGGAAAAAGTAATTGCCCACTCAAATGCATTTTTATTGTAAACATTTGAAAATTGGTACACCATGCAGTACACCACTGCAAGTGAAATGGTTCAATAAGCCAAGAAACACAAAATTCCAAAATGTAGCAGAATTTATTTTTTATCTATAAACATTTTAGTTAAGGACCAACATAACTCTAGCTGTCTAATGTGGTAAAGAGTGGTGAATTCCACTGCTCTCTTTGAATCCAAAAATTCAATATCATGAGTAAAATCACAGCGGAATACATGGCATTGTCAAAATATGACCAACATGTATGAGAGATAGGAACAACTCAAAAGATACAGATGCCATAAAAATAATAGATTACTCTGGGAGAAGCAAGGTTGAGTTCTCATCGATCCAACAATCTAAGGGTTTCCCATTCATATTCATTCCTACAAATTGACAGTTGATCCTCCTTTGACTAATGAATATACATGAAATTACAAGATACCTTAACCAGCATTGTTAAAAAACACTTTGAAGAAATAACAAACATTTTGCATTGACAATAGAGATAACCTTAAACTTTAGAATGCTGGGTGATTTTCTAAAAATGGATTTATTTTTCAGTCATCTGCTTGGCAAAACACTAGATATCTGCTTAGTTTTGATGGATAAAGATACTCAGAGTAGCAAACAGGTTAGATCACAGGCCAGCCACCAATTTACTTGGTGGCTGGTCTGTGATCTAACCTGATTGCCTAAGCATGAAGTCAGTCCAGCACTACAAGGGTTAAACTTACACCAAAGATGATAAAGGCAACACATATATAGCAGAAAAATCATTACGGCAATTACCAGTAATTATTTCATAATTTGAATCAAATTGAAATAGGGGATGTCATATCAACCAGATTCAAAAAGCTTTGGATAAGAAAAATACAAAACCTAGACCTTGCTTGATAGATGCTTGCTTACTACAAAACTTCTAAAATGAATATTCAAAATGCATTATTCAACGCAATCATTTACCACACTCCAACAAACACATGCATGTGGTCATTGTTTTAAATGGCTTCTATTCAAAGATTCAGTGCAAGGCTATAGCAAGTTCTACACAAAAGTAGAAGACATACTATAGAGTCTTGTATTTAAGGTAGACTAACCATAATCTACCATTCTGAAACTCATTCTTGCCCCGGATACTTTTGTCACTCTTGGTATACATCAGTCGAGGCGGAAACTATTCAGTATTAAGCCAAAAGTTCTGAACCTGACCGATGTATACCGAGAATGACCAAAGTAATTGGACTAAAGAAAGAGTTTCAGATTATGGATAAAATCTACCACAAAGCTGGGTCCAGGATTTTGTCAATTGGTTAATCCTAAGAATGCTGGGTAATTTTCTAAAATAAAAATTTTGTGTTGTCTGCTTTCCAAAAAAATCTGCTTGATTTTGATGAGGAAAGATACTCAGAGTAGCAAACAGGTTAGATCTCAGGCCAGCCGCCAATTTACTTGGCGGCTGGCCTGGATCTAACCTGCTTGCATCAGCATGAACTCATGAAGTTGGTTCTAGAACTATAAAGGTTAATTATCAGGCATCAGTATTGAGTCCTTTATCACTTTCCCAGCAACAAATAACAATTATTGGAAAAAAATGCCATTGAGGGATTTATGATGGAAAATAGAAATGAGTAATTCTGGCTGAGTCATTGTTTTTCTATGTCAACTCTTGCTCCAATTAATTACTCAATTAAGCAATTCCCTCATATAAACAGTGTGTCAAAGCATCAGTAGCAGACTCGTTTATAAAGAAGATATGATTAGAAAAAAAATATTGCTCCATAAACAAGCAATTTCTCTTTTTGTTACAATGGTTTACATAAGTATCACAAAGAAAACAACTACAATGTATTGTTCATACTTTGTAACTGTTGTCTGCTGCATAGTTCCCTTTGGAATAGACTCACAAACCCTCAATAAGGCTTTATGGTAAGAGCTATGGCAGCAGTGAAAGGATGTCGTCTCAGACACGAATGGAACAAAAGTGATCATTGCTCATACAGAACATGTTTTAACCCTTATAGTACTGGAATCGACTTCATGCTTATGCAAACAGATTAGATCCAGGCCATCCACCAAGTGTAGGCGGATGGCCTTTGATATAACCTAGTGCTACTCTGAGTATCTTTTCTGATAAAAATTTAGCCGATACTAATAGCTTTGGAAAGCAGGCGACAAAAAATCTGTTTCAAGCAAATTTCCCAGCACTCTTAGGGTTAAGTTATGTTTAGAAGTAAGAAATATGCAACATGTATATATAAATAATATCTTCAACTTCAGATGCTTTTATTGCATACACTAGTTTATTGTGTGGTTTGACTTATCAAAAACCATCAATCATATTACAGGTTGGGTCTAATTTTCCAAGCCTATACAATCTGTAACATTCTTCCCCAATGTGTGTATGTATGGAATGATATCTTTTACATCTGCATGTTGAGTTCATGATAAATGTTCATGCAGTCGTTAAACATGATACAGTTTTTAAGTGAAACATAATAGCCCACATTAATGACCTGTTTGAACAAGACCCAAAAAATTAACTTTTTATTGTTTTCTATATCCTTTACTCTTCAACTCATACAAGGATTTATCGAACACTGATTAACCCATTACCAAACAATAACAAATTTAACCAGTTTCTTGCAGACGCCTCTGAAAAACATTGCGGGAAAAGGAGAAATTTCCCAAACTGTTTTCTGCCCTATCAGAAGATTATTTTTCAATTACACCACATTTTGAAATTTTTCTGAAAACATCTTTCAATTTGGGACAGTACAAAGTTTAGTGTTTGGTAAAGGGTTAATCTATCGTTGAAACAAAGATTTAAAATATTGGCTGGTCCGTAAATGAAATCAAAGTTGTCTGTTTATAGTGAGAAAGATATATTTATTTGGAACTTTCCTTATGATAGCCATTGTCAACTTAAGAATTTGATTCAAGAAGTTGCCACCAACAAGAAACAACAGAAAACTTCAAATCAAAAGTGTTATTATTGATTGAATAACAGAAAGGGTTCAAATATCAAATTTCATTAAACAAGTACAATGCAATCACTGCCTTCTCGCATTCCTTTGAACGCAATTTTGCAACTTGTCAAAATTGAAAGCCATTGCAAAGAACAGTTGTAGTATATGAAATTTAACTGCATCAAAAGCTTTTAGAGGTGCTTGTTCACAGATGTGAGGAAACTTTGAAGTCAAAAATTAATTTATTTAAATCTGCACAACAGTTGCTTTACTATTATAAAAAATGCACTGAAAAATAGACAAGAAACGAAATTAGATCACTGTCTGCATTCTAAAAGAATGTGAACAGTGAATAAACATGTATTGACCCATCCAAAAAGCATGACATCGCTTATGAGATCTACCACATATTAACTGTACATACTTTGATAAATTGTCATTTCCTGAATTAATTATACTTTCAACAGCTACTTTTTATTGCATATCAAACAACAACAAAAAAACTGTAATGTTTCAATGAAATTTTATTTCAACTTTCAAATCATCTCTTCTGTATTGTAAACAAGGACATTTAACCCTTTATTAACACAAAAATTTTCGACTGTCTCAAATTGAAAGAGTTTGCAGATGACATTTCAAAATGTGATTGAAATGAAAAACAATCTTCTGATAGGGCAGAAAACATTGTAGGTAGAGAAGAAATTGCTCGAAATAACGACATTCGACGACTTTGTTGCAGACGACTTAGAAAACATTGTGGGAAAAGGAGAAACTGCTTGCAACGAGCAATTTTTCCTTTTCCCACCATGTTTTCTGCTCTATCTGAAGAATATTTTTCAATTTCATCACATTTTAAAATGTCGTCTGCAAACTCTTTCAATTTGGGACAGTCTAAAATTTGTTGTTTTGGAAAGGGTTAATCAAGTATATTAGGTGAAAAGGGTTGATTTATGATCCCAGGTGACCTGTAAATCATACATGTATAAATTTTTACATGTTAATTTCACACACCTCATTAGCCTTTTACAGTGGTACTTTGATTACAACATGTTCATTGGAAGTTATGTCAAATGCCAAACACGCATTCGTTGTTACAATAAACAAAAATATTATCAAATCAATGTCACATCGTCTTAACATTTTTTTTGTTCCTTTTTTTCGTTGGATTTCATGCATTTTGTAACAACAGTATTTTAGTTTCTTTGTTCAGGTCATCATATTTATCTTAGCGCATTCTTTATAACAAAAAAACAGACCCCCAGCCATGAATAATGATTATAATAAATGAATCAAATAAACATTGAACAATTAAAACAAATGGGTACTTCTGTTAAAGTTTAACTAAAATTAATCTAAAATAAAAAAAATTCATAATCAGCATGTTATTATAAAGCTCCCTTTCCTGAATGATCATATAAAATGTTTCGTCAATGTGCAACATAATGATTTGTTGTTTTGTTGTATCTCCTGAATCCTCCTCCATTGAAATAAAGGAGATATTTCTAAGTCCAACAGAAACAAAATGAGTTTTACATTATCCTCTGATTTAGAACATGCTTTGTGAATTAATACATCTTGGCAAAGTACCAGTCACATTTAATAAGTTAAGTTCCATTACACTTTGCATGCCAAATAAGACATACATTCTACCTGTTGTTTTGTTTGAATGTGAGACTAATGACAAATATGACTATAATAAACAAAGCTATATTTTCGTTTGATAAGTTCATAATGCCTCTTATAATTGCTCTTTGAAATTTCATGTACTTGTTTCTTGATTAAAAGATGCTTATTCAAAGAAGAGAAGATTTGACAGTCAAATTAAATGTCGTTAAAAGAATACAGTTTCTGAATCGTTTTTTTATATATAATTAAAAGTAGCTATTGAAGCATAATTAATTTAGAAAGTGTCAATTTATCTTAGGTATGTACAGTTTATGCATGCATTAGATCTCAAAAGCAATGTCAAGCTTTTGGATTAAAATACATGTTTATTCACTGTATACACACATCAATGAATCAAAAACGACTCGATTCTGCTCCCAATTTAAATGACTCCTTCAGTGAATAATCTCATAACAGTACAGCTGTTGAAGATTTTTTTTCAACTTCCAAGTTTCTGTACATCTCTGAACAAGCATCGTTAACCAAGATGTTCTTAAAGTTGCACCACTCTGCACAATTCAAGTGTATCAAAAGAGCTTTGCTGACCCATGATGTTATACAATTATCTTGAGTCCAAAAGTAAACAAGATGCACTCTGGGAAGCTTTCTGGTTTAACCCAATTTCCTGGTACCGAATAGTAAATTTGGCAGCAGACAAATCAGAAACCAACAATTTAAATATCAATTTAAATGTGCTTGGTCTCACATGAGACACTTTCCAAGTCAAAACATAGAAATCACTTTGACGAAAAGAGAATTTGCTCATTGTGAGAAATTCTCTTTTTGTCAGAATGATTTCCTATGGTTTCTGCTGTATTTAGAATTGCCTGATTTTGTAAACAGGGTAACTTGAAGGCATTTCCATGTTATAACATGCATGAATATGTTACAGATATTTCTACTGTTTCAGTTGAGTGACTTGGTGCAAACCTCTTTTAATTCCATTATAACGTTGTATTACAAAGAAATTTCAAAGTAACCCAACAATTTATAGCATCAGAAAATTGTTTTGCAGATTTAAGCAAGCAGAAGTAGTGTAGTTCATTACCTATATAAAAGGAAAAACATGGAGAGTGGGCAAATTGATTTAAGATCCTCGCAAAACACTAATTTAGTAAAATGATTATTTTCGAAGCCCCTTCCTTTCATTATAATCAATTCGTTGCAATATTATTTGATCTGCAATTTGAATGATTTATTTTTCCTATTCTGGGGGGAAAAAACTGGAAACAATTGATAGGTGATCTGACTGCTGTCATATAATGCAATTCATAATCAGATGTCATCCCCTTGAAAGGTAATTGAATGAAAAGGAAATCAACTAATCCATGTTTCACTGTTTGAAGCAAAGCAACTGCAGGGAAATCGCATATGGTTCTAAATAACCTTAAATATATTATATCTATATCAGAGAAAATTCACAATGGTTCAATAAAAGATGTCTGTAACATATAAGATGCAAAAATTCAACAGAAAGAACAAATTGCTTCATCAGCACAGTTAACCAATCATAAACATTGATTGGGTTAAAATACTGCATAAGCAAAAAACACAGAACCTTTTGGCAGAAGGCGGTTTAAGGGTAGAGCATCAGCCTCTGGACTCAAGGCATCATGGATTTGAGTCCCTTGTAATAGATGTCCACTTTACAAACTTTTATCGATGAATGTGATAGAACTGGTTATGCATCCAGTTAGCTGAATCAAAAGTGATTAATACAAGTTGTAAGAACTTGCTTCACAATCCTTGTAAAATAAACAAGTCCATACACAGAAATTCATTAAGTAAAGGATTAAAAGCATTCCCTCATAATGCATTCATGGAATCATTCCCCTGCTCATGAAAGGAGAGCAAATATCAGTAAATACCAGACAATTATGAGATGGGGTAACTATGTCTAGTGATGCAATGACTGAACACTAACATAAATGCAACATAGACTTAATTTTGATCCTGCGCTGAAAGCTTTTCAAATCTTCGGTAGGCAAGAGATGTTTCAAAACGGGAACTGATTGAACTATGTTCTTCTAGACTTTGGATTAAAAATAAAGTTGTCCTCAAAAATGTTCATGAACATCTAGAACATGTTCATGGACAAAATCAAGGTAACAGTCATGTTCATGAACATATTCATGAACAAGTTCTTAGCATTTATGAATGAATTCAAGTAAACATTTGAGTACATGAACGGCCATTTTTCTTTAATATTTTTTCACACAGTTCATTATTAAACACAGTTCTAAAATCCTTCGCAGGGGGGGTTCGCAGGGGAAGTGATCAGAGCAAAGTTAAAACATATAGTCAGTCTCTTGTTTGGAAGATATATGGGATTAATTAATCTAAAGTGAGGCTATAATTGGTATCACTTGGCATGATTACAACCCACCTGCATCAATTGCTACCCTTAATGGAACATCCAATTCCTAAGAGGAACTGATTTTGGTTATAACTCTAACACCTAAGTAGGTAAGCTAAACGCATCCCATATTTAAATGAGTGATTCAAATCAAGGGAAACAGATGGAAGTTAACAAATAGTAGCACGGAAACATCATTTCTCTTTGATACTAGGTAGAAATCATAGTGGTAAAAGGATATATCACTAATTAAGATCAATTTATTCTTTCACCACATCGGCTTATAAGGAATTCTGCAGCAATTGCATCAATGTGAGTTTTAAAGGTGTAAGGGTGGGTTTAGGTCCATAAAACTTAACCCATTACCAAACATAACTCTTAACGAGCAATTTCTCCCTTTCCAGCAATGTTTTCTGTCGTAAAAGAAGAGTATTTTTTAATTTCATTACATTTAGAAATTTCGTCTGCAAACCCTTTCAATTTGAGACAGTCGAAAATCTTGCAATTGGTAAAGGGTTAAACCTAAGAAAATGACACTGTTGACACCTGTAGGATTCAATGCCAGACTATTGCAAGTATTTTATTGTTGTGACAGAGTTGTTTAACTATTTCATTGAATCTCAACATCATATGCCATGATTCCTATAAGTAAACATACAAACAACTGCTCAATATTGTAACAAAATACTCTGTGAAAAAGTCAGTTTTTTTCAAAACAGAATATTATTTACTTTTCTGATTAACAAATAGAGGGAGTTCAATACATACAATCATTAAAGTGCCTCACATATGTGAAGGACACTCTAAAGATTTGCACAGAACCCTCAATAACGCCTCTTTATAAATCTGAAAATCTTTGTCACTTTTAGTAATGTCTTGCTAAAGTAACTTCTAAAAACATTACTGAAGAACAATAAAATAATTTGACACATAAGGGTGAAATAAAGAGGCAAACCAGCACCAATGTGATCAGTCATGCTTTAAAAATAAATCTTTCTTGCAATTCAAATAGAGTGAATATCAAGTTTAAATTCTGTATACAATGTATTACCTTTACAGGTGGGGGAAATCATTTGACCAATGTTTCAAATCTTATGTCCGAACAAGATGACTGCACCCAGGTATTTTTGCTTTTTTTCACCTACTTTTGCCAATGATAGCTACTTGTGTACCCGACGCATGAGTTGAACGTCAACTTTCGATTTCTGGTAGTATATGATAACCCATGCTATATAAAGGCATTACATCAAAGACTACGCAGAAAAATCACAGTCGAAGACGGATTGTTTCGGACATGCGTGCCCACCAACTGCGATTTCTCTGCTGAAATTGCTTTAATTACTTAACCCTTTACGGTATATAGCGCCGTTCGCCGCCTTATCGATTACCGTATAAAACCCATTTCGCCGTTATACCTATTACCGTATAAAACCTATTTTGACGTTCTATCGATTACCGCATAGAACGCTTTTTGACAGCTGAAAAATTGATTCAACTTTAGCTCTTAATAACACATCTTTGCACACACGTCATTTTCTCCAAAGTTTATTTTCCTCTTAAATAAATATGTCTTCTTTCATTTCCGATGGTAAAATTATAGGGTCAAAGTTTAAACTTTTGCTCTAGAGAGAATCCTTTGATAATGGTCTCACGACACGCTTATGGAAATAACGCTATCAAATTGAGATAAAGGGAATCCAAATTACCAATCCAATTAATGAGAAGTCTTCCGGTCATAAAAGATCAAAACACTGCCGATTTGTAAAGACTCGATAAGGATTTCATGCAATTCTTTAGTAACTT
Organism: Cerastoderma edule; assembly: GCA_947846245.1. Taxonomy (NCBI): domain Eukaryota; kingdom Metazoa; phylum Mollusca; class Bivalvia; order Cardiida; family Cardiidae; genus Cerastoderma; species Cerastoderma edule. The sequence goes on along the minus strand of OX401404.1, from coordinate 44,278,546 downwards.
AACACATTTCTAAAAATACTATCCAATTAAAACGAGAGCATACGGCACGCGACCTGTAAAGGATGTATGACACGGAGCTATTGTTCAAAGTTTAAAGGCGATTGAAAATCGAGCCGTCAAATAATTGACGTTATAAAGATGGCCTTTTTAAAATATTTAGCCAATTTGGTGTTTCCGATCGCAAGTCAGACATCAATGTAGATTCAGAGCAGTAATTTGATCGGTTTTTTTTAAGCCTGAAGATGATGAAATGTTGATAAATATTACCAATTCACGGACAAGCAAATTAGATCATTCCTCCGACTTTGACTACAACTACGAGCTTTTGGTAAATTCATCACCCATGGACACGTATTTTACGGAAATATTAGCATGTTTCGTTGCCAAATGAGTTGATTTTTACTGTTTTACATTTATTAGAAGGACCAGGTTTAACTTCTTTACAAAGCAATATTGCGTTGAAAAACATTCTTTTCTTCATTTTGGAAACGGTTTGAATGGGAATTGAAATAAAACGATTCAGCTTTGTTGAGAAATATGCAAAGACAAAGTATGTATATCGAGTCATGAATGGTATTTTTCGGCAACAAAATTCTCTGCAATTGATGACAAAACAGAAAAACAAATTAGGGATCTCTCAGGGAGAACACATAAGTCATATTATTACTTTTGATTTTGTATAATTCACACCGTAATATACATTTTCATTGTTTGTTTAATTTTCTACAACTTAATCCTGATATGAATGTATCACTAAATAAAGAAAAAAACATCAACTTAAAGGAAATTTTGTTCTCGTCGTCTTTAATTCTTTGAGAAAATCTATTAGATGAATGTAAAATGCATTAATTTGGGTTTGATTAACAGTACCCCAATCAATAACAATTATCGGAGATAATCCTGTGCAAATAGGTACCCAGGGTGACTAATTATGTATGCGTTAATGGTCTTCGATAATCGGATGGTTTATACCTATAGTGTCACTGATAAGCCTTATCTCTATACCTTAAAGGGTTAACAAACATTCACTACTGTATGTATGTACTTGAACCCAGTCTGTATTTAAGATGACAACTTGCAATCTTTTACATCTGATACATAATGAAACCTTACAGCATTATTAAAATTCTTTTATTTAAAAAAATTATCTGCTTAAAATCAATATTCCTGCATCACTAAACCAATTTTCAATAAAAAAATCTTGTTTGAGTCATGTTTTCAGCGATTCAACCCTAAGAATGTTGGGTAATTTTCTAAAATTAGATTTTGTGTCATCCTCTTTCCAAAACCTTATATATCTGCTTAATATAATTGAGGAAAGATACTCAGAGTAGCATACAGGTTAGATCACAGGCCAGCCGCCAATTTACTTGGCGGCTGACCTGGATCCAACCTTTTTCCATAAGGATGAAGGATAAGCATTTTGTTAACCTCTATAAAATCTAAGATAAGGGATAAAAAGGCTTGCATGTCAAAAAGTTTGATGTATTCTACCTATTGACAGTAAAATGATCTGAGCTTTGTCAACCACTATCTTGTCTTCTCTATTGTCCAAGGTTGTATTTTGCTATTCACAATGTGCAATCACACTGTCCAATAACCTTTACAGTGCTTGAACCAACTTTATGCTTATGCAAACAGGTTAGATCCAGGCCAGCCGCCAAGTAAATTGGCGGCTGGCCTGTGATCTAACCTGTTTGCTACTCTGGGTATCTTTCCTCATCAAACAAAAGCAGATATTTAAGGTTTTGGAAAGCAGACGGCACTAAAAAGAATTTTTAGGAAATTCCTAAGCATTCTATTTTAGGGTTAAACAAAACTTTACTGCAATAGTTCAGCTTTTTAGCACGATATATCGATACTAAAAGCTATTACACATTTAAGATCACATGAAGTAAGCAACTAAAAAAATATATATCAGAAAGAAGAAACTGCTCACTCAGAACAAGAAAACTATGTAATATTCAATATGAGATTATTTTTACTGCACTGTCCTGCTGACATGCAGTCTGTCTCCATAACCAGGAAAAGGCGGGATTTAGAAGAGGTGAAGTGTTGAAAGTAAGTACTTATGTATGTCACAAACATTCCCATTGTAAACTCAAGTGGCATCATTCAGAAGGCCAACTTTGTGTCTACAGATCAAAAATTGAATTGCAAGTTCACTTCCTTGCTCCAGACTTTGTTTGTGCATGTCCATATACGAGTGTTAGTTTGAAGTTATTTGTTTGACATCAATTGTGGAGCAAGTTCTATAAGCTTATAACATGACTCTTGTTTCCGTTTCCTGGATACACAAGCACTAATTGCATGGAATGTGGGTTAATAAAAGGTAGCAAAGTGAACCAAGCTTCTCACATGATTCAAACCTAATACCTTGTTCTCCTTTCCCTTGAACCACTGTACTTTACAAGAACTAAATGCAAGACCATAATAAGTCCTTCACAATTGTGAAGGACTTACTATAGCATTTCACTAAGCCCTTGTACTGAAAGCAACTTATCAAGCCTATGTCAAAATGTCTTTTTGTTGACTTCCTCACAAACAAAAGCCCTTAGAATGCTCTATTTCTAATAATAGATTATTGTGTCATCTGCTTTCCTTAACATTAATATCTGCTAAATTTCGGTGAGGTTAGCTACTCTGAGTTACAAATAGGTTAGATCACAGGCCAGCCGCCAGATTACTTAGCTGCTGGTCTGAATCCAACCTGTTGGCATAAATATGAAGGCTGTTTCAGCACTATGAGGAAACTTTGTGACAAAAAGAGATACATCTTTTCAAGTTGAATCGGCAACAAGAATTTAAAATGTTGACCAATCAGAAAAGAAATTACCGGAATAATTGATATTCACTCTGACGCGTTATGATATGTAATGCATCCAGAAGTAGAATGAATGTCTAGATCATAATCATTCGGACTAGTTTAAGAGGGAAAAATAAGTATTTTATGAGTACAAAGCTGTTTATAGATGGGCACATATTTGTAGCAAATCACTTCAACCAGCAATGTTCATAAGTATGCATTTCTGAGGCATCTTTTTGCAGGTTGTTTGATTTGTTTTACATCATTTGTGAAGGAAGCTTGTTAAAAAGCCTACTCAAAGTCATATAAAAAGCCTACTCAAAGTCATTCTTGATGACTGCTTCTTGAATACTGCACCAGTACTCACTACGAGTTGTGGGTTAGAACTCTGAACCCTCTGTACAAAAGGCCAGCGCCCTACCACTGTACAATGGACTGCATGTTGCCCACTTTTTTCGAAAGTAATTCAGTAAATCTTATTTCATTTGGCAACAATTAATCGTGAACTAGTACATACCTGTTCATAGATGGGAACATATTTGTAGGGGTTCACTGCCACCAGAATTGATCCTGTAAATGTCTGAAGTTTGAGTCAAGGAAAAAGATAAGTTGATTAAACTACACCCATCACACATCTCTTTCTCTCCAATTTATCGAAAAAATTCTGAGAAATTCTGAGATTGCTTATCTATCTGTGCCCTTTGCCTGGTAAAGGTTACGTTAAACAACTAGGCCATTCGGAGGAAATAGTTTTGAATACTGGGGCATTAGTTCAAAAGCTTTCAAAATGTTTTTTAACCCATTACTAAACAATAACGACATTTGACCAGTATGTTGCAGACGCCTCTGGAAAACATTGTGGGAAAAGATGAAATTGCTCTAAATGAGCAATTTCTCCTTTTCCAACTATTTTTTCTGCCCTTTTAGAAGATTGTTTTTCAAATTCATCACATTTTGCAATTTCTTCTGCATAACGCTTTCAATTTGGGATAGTCGAAAGATTTGGCATTAAAATGGTATACTGTTTGCATATGGAAAAGGCTTAGGATACAGAGTTTCTCTATATCAAACAGAATGTCCAATAAATAGTTAACATGTTTACATGCATGTAGACCCAGTTAATGGAAAAAACGTTTCACACTTAGCTTACCGCAACAGGTCAAATATAATACATTCCAAGATATATATCAATTTTTATGTGTGAATTAGAAAATTTACTTTTCTATTTCATCAATACCTTAATACAACTTTTTGACAATCTTATAATAAAAGCAAAATTAACAAATAGATCATCACAAAAATAGATTTATTGTTTCTTAATTCATCGAAGAACCCTTTTAAATCAAAATCAAAGGTCTTTAAGTCATGTTCAATCATATTTATTTAACATCAATTGTGAAACAAGTTCTTTCAACTTCGATTAATCGAACTTGATCCTGCTTCCTGGATACATAACCAGGCAGTACAATGTACTCACTCTGAATGTGGGTTATATGAAAGTTGGCAAGATGGATCACACTACTCATGGGTCTCAAACCCACCAACCTCATGACCTGAGGCTGCCGCTCTGCCCTTGACCACTTTGGCATTTGTGGCCCAGTAGTGAGAGTACAGAGCTTAAAACCAAAGGTCCCTGACTTCAAGAGGGCTCAAATCTCCTTGGCAATACCCGGTATATTTTCATGAGAGTTATTCTCCAGGCTAACAGAGTGCAAATAACTTTACTAGGCATGACCAGCCCTTTTGGGCTATTAAGTTTGAGGTCTTTCTCCATCTGTAATGAGCAAGGTACTACAATAGAAACTGACAAATCACTGACTCAATGAAAATAACCCAATTAAACTTGTTTGACCCTTACAATTCTTGGTAATTTTCTAAAAATAGATTTTTGTGTTGTCTTCTTTCCAAAACCTTAAATATCTGCTAAATTTTGATGGTGAAAGATACTAAGAGTGGCAAACAGGTTAGATCACAGGTCTGCTGCCAATTTATTTGGCGGCTGGCCTTGATCTGACTTGTTTGCATAAGCATGAAGTCAGTTCCAGCACAATAAGGGTTAAAGTGACCATAGCAAAAGGAGACATAATTGTGGTGTATGAAACAAATAACAGTTGAGTACTAAGCAAATCATTTTGAGCTTTCTGAATGACTTGCATCCTGTTGTAACCCTTTCCAAAATAACAAATTTTTGACTGTCCCAAATTGAGTTTGCAGACGACATTTCAAAAATGTGATGAAATTGGAAAATGATCTTCAGATAGGGCAGAAAACATTGTGGGAAAAGGAAGAATTGCTCGTTACAAGCAATTTCTCCTTTTCCCGCAATGTTTCTAAAATCATCTGCAATTAAGTGGTCAAATGTCGTTATAGTTGAGGAAAGGGTTAAGGTAGTCTCAGACTAAATAATCTTTTAATCACTGTTTAAAAGATGGTGGCATAGAGCAAGATTGACTGTTTTCAAAAGAAGTATTTATGATAGCCATAGTTATAATTGGATCACACTTATAAAAGTGGATTAACCACCTTGCAAAGGTTTATGATTAGAGTATTTAATTGGTTTAAAGTTTATAACTTAAATTCTTTCGACATTGTAAGGGAAATAAGTTTCACTTGATTTAACTAAATTTCATAATTTCAAATGCCATATATATAGATCATAGATTCAAAATATGAGAAAGGGTTATTTACTTATCTCATGCTTGAATTCCTGCATGAGGTTATAAAACCAGCGATCAACTTCTTCATGTAAAACACCTGCAGCAGCCTAAACTAATGACAATTACAGAATCTAGACTTATCAAAGTTTTAAAAGCTTGCTTGACAATCGATGTACCGTAAAAGGAAAGAGACAAAGAAATGGAAAAGCTGATCATTATAAGCTGATGTTTTCATTGAATTGTCATTCTTCGCAAAAATGCTTCACTTAAAAGGTTTCACTAACAATTTCACGGTGATCTGAGGGATTCTATAACTATCATGACATTGTTCAATAATTTTAACTTAAGATTACTCAGAATAATATTCAAGATCGTTGTGTGAATTGTCATTCTTCGCAATTATAATTCACTAACGATCTCAGAGTGATATGAGGGATTCAACAACAACAACAACAAAATTGTGTATTGTACTATGTATACCTTGTATATACAGTATAGCACAATACACATTTTATTTTGTTACTGGTACCTGTGAGGGATTTTACTCAAATTATTGTTATTTATTGATAGAGAATTACAAACTTATATGTAACTATAAACAAACCCACAAAAGGATACATATATCTTGTCTTGCTTGTATCGTGTTTTCAGATTTTCATTGATGCCCGTCTCATCAATGTTACTAATCACTATCATGTCCCGAACCCCATCCTCGGGACGGCACCCTGAAAATACAGAAAAAAATGGAAATTATCCACTATATGCACATCATGTTAGTTTGCGACTGGTCCAAGTTCAAAGCAACGGCAGACTACAACAAAAAAGTTTGATCTTGGTTTGTTTGTTTGTTTGAGGAAGAATAACCATATCCCCCATCTTGAAACTCGTTATTTCATCGGATTACTTCGGCCGTACTCAGATAATTCTGACCTTGATCGATGTGTACAGACAACGAAGGAAGTAATCCCACCAAAGAATTAGTTTCATAACGGTGGATTGTGGCTATTCTACCTTAAATCGGGTTTTACACAATGTCAACAATTTTTCAGCCATGTTGGGGCTTTCCTGTATTCACCTGAACTAGGCTAGAGCACTAAAGAAATATTCTTGGTGATGTTGAAAAGAAACAAATGTTACAAAATGTGAAATTCTATAAGCAATAGCTCGTACAGATGACCATAAACATATCTACAGTCAATGGAATTTCGAAAAAATGGTGAATAAAGGTTTTGCTAAATGTTTTCTTGTAATTGTCATAAGTTGAATTTTGTCAGAATAAATAATTTATTAATTGTCCATAGAGTATGCAGTTTTAAATAGAATTGTTAGAATTGTTAAAAGTCTTTTAAACCTACATTGTTGGTTTTGATAATACCTGCAGGCGCAAAGCTGCCTAAACATGAGTATGCAGCATGATTCTGAGACAAACAAAATATCAGGAATTTTTCAAAATCACAAAAATCTACTTCATTAATGTTTAAACCCTTGACGCCTAAATGTATTCTATTTGTCCATATTCTTGAGAACTGCATTAATAAACCCGGAAATCCCTTCGAATGCACCAGATTGCACCATTACTTTCAAAGTTTTCTGGGGGAACATGCCCCCTGGACCCCCTAGCTTAATCATGAATACACATCCATGGATAGCTAGTTATGCTCCTGACCTGCATCAACTTTATTTTATGCGGGAATAAAGGGCTTCAGTAAATATGGCCATCTTTCATTGAAGAAGCTGATAACAACCTAGACAAATCGTATCGAATGCAGGAAAAAGGATGAAAAAAGACTCATAAATTGCTGTATCAGCATGCATCAATGCTTTAGTAAACAAGACATCAATCATCCGAAAATATATAAATTTTCAAATGACGATACCCTTCAAAAGGAACTATTTTGGGAAAGGAGAAAAAGCTTTTTCAAGCTTTAGCATCATTGGTCCTGCATCACCAATAGCTTATAGCAAAGGGATCAGTGCTAAATAATAGTAACTGAGACCTTCCCAAACATGATGGACTTACTCTATATTAAACATTAAATTGCTGGAACCTAATTCATACTTATACAAACAAGTAAATTGGCGGCTGGCCTGTGATCTAACCTGCTTGCTATTCTCAATATCTTTCCTCATCAAAATTAAGGTTATGGAAAGCAGACAACACAAGAATATTTTTTTAGAAAATTACCCAGACTTCTATGTGTTAAACCCTTGACATGTTACATATCAGGGATTGTTGTGGACATGGTTAATTAATGCACATTCACAAAACACTTTGTATCTGAAAAAACACATAACGAGTGGGCCACACTGATCTCAAGAGTTGCTTGACAAAAAAGAAAAAACACTTGTATAAAATGTACATGATGAATACAGCATTTGTATGCATTTTCCACCTTTTATCTCACATTTAGTTTTAACTATCTGCAGCAAAGATTTAGAAATTAGATACACTGTAATGTATCAAAAGCAGTTTTTTCAATTTTAAAGGATTGATTGAACAGGACACTTTGAGAGGGATCCATGGGGTTCTTAAAATCTATGCAAATTTGAATTGGCCAAAACATAATTTGAAGCGGTCATTTTGGCCTGCGGTCTGTTCTTATTGAGAACACTGCAAAAGTATAAATTGCATGAGACAAGCAATCGCCCTTTTGTCATAATGGTTTCCACTGTATATTGCTTTGAAAATGAAGCTTTAAAAGCCTCCATATTTGCTGTCTCCTACGTTATTACCAAAAGGAGTATTTCGATGGGTTCACTGCAATACTATAGTATTAGGAACTGCTTCACTAAGCCTTGCGTTTAAACCTCGATATGAAAGCTAGTTTGTTATAAAAGGTTTATTAGAAGCAAACTTTCCAAATAGTCCCATAAATACAACTGTCAACAAGTCAAAGGTACAGTGCAAGGATTTGCTATGGACTTGCATGAACCCTATAATTATATGCATACATATTATTTCATGTCATTGAATCAGTATAGTAATCAACTCCAAACAACTATTAAAAGGTGTATGTATACATAACATGACAAATTATGTGTAAAGAGGTTCATTATGGTAGTTAACAGATTATTGGTATTTATAATTATATGTATATATTATACAACTGTGACATGTCTCTAAATAGATATATCTAACATAATTAGGACTGTGTACCAGTTCAGAAGTCCAGATTAAAGACATTTTTCCATTGCTACCTTTGTAACTATGTCTCAAAGCCCATTTTAGAAAGTACTTCTTAAAATCCTCCTATCCTCATGATGGTTTTAATGAGTACCAGCAAAACAGAATTCTATTAAATACTCCTGTTAAAAGACTGACTGTCGCACCTTCTTAAATAGACATTTATGAAGAACCAAATACAGAATTTTGCACTGTGAAAGGCCAGGTTGAAACCAGCTCATTTGCAATAGAGAATCTCAGAGTAAGAGTATTCAAAAAGACATTGTATTATTCTTTTTTTCAAATTGGGACAAGAGAAAAAGGATAATGTGTTGCAAGATGATAAATGATTACCATAATTAGGAGCAATTTCTCCTTGTGTCACAAAGGTTTCTTAAGGTGCAGTTATATGAGAAATCATGGAGTAAAGAAATAACCCTCATAACCAACTTTCTGCTTATGCAAACAGATCCAGAGCAGCCACCAAGTAAATTGGCAGCTGGTCTGTGATCTAATCTGTTTGTTACTCTGAGCATCTTTCCTCATCAAAATTTACCAGATGATTAAGGTTTTGGACAGCAGACAACAGAGAAATACATTTTTAGAAAATTACCCAGCATTCTTAGAATGTCAAGCCCTTGCACTGCTGTATTATTCACTCAGAAGGCTCTACAGAAAAGTTATTTTATACCAAATACAACACCATAATGTCTGGATGTTGTGTCTACTTCTAGGAAAACCATTTTAAAAGTCCTTAAATGCTATCTAAAACACATTAATCTAATCACAAAAACAAGAACTTTCCAGCAGACATGGACAAAACCTATTAACTACAATGTCAGAAAACGTTCATTATAGAAGAGCTGTGTACATGTTTTAATTGATTATGATCAAATTATTGGGAAACTAGGTGAAATTGAATTTTGCTCATTACCGGTATTCATAACAAACTCAACCATAAAAGGTTTTTTCTTAAAATCTAGAATCATTTCATAGATCTATTTGAAACTTCTTTACTCTTCCTCTGTTTGGGAAAACCTTACTGCAGTAAATATCATATTATCAATGTTTTACAAACACTTAAACCTATACTATGAATATACCTATACTACATTAAAATCTTTTCTGCAAACATCATACCTTGCAAAATAATTGCCTCAATTTGGAATGAAAATATATGTAACAATTTGAACTTAAAAGGACTATCTCATACATTGGGTTTTTAACTTATTAAAATAAATTGTCTTCTACCGATAAAATGACAACATAGATTTCTTATGTAAAATTAGATTACTGACAACTTTCCAATCCTGTTAATAACCATACAGAAAAGATAAAGAACATTTACATTGCAAATATTGCAAACTGTTTAAAGAAGTTTTCGTAAACAAAGATCCAAACTTAGAATAAGAGTTGATATTTTTAGATACCATCCTCACATGGGTCTTCAGAAATGTTTAACATCTCTTGTCATGTAACCCTAGCAAGGTGCACATGAAACAATTTGTGCATTTTAATTGTAGTAACAACATGTTCAACAAACGTAATTCAGATTATAACAAGAGTTCATTTTATTTTTAGATACATCATGCGCAACAAATCTATGGTAGCACAAGTTGTAATGAGCTATCTGTCCTTTTTTCACATTTGACAAATATCTTCGGCAGCAGATTCAATCATTTCAAGTTATGGAGTACATGGAGTAAAGGTTCAACCCTTAAAGTGCTGGAACTGACTTCATGCTTATACAAACAGGTTTGATCCAGGCCAGCCACCAAGTAAATTGGCAGCTGTCCTGTGATCCCAACTGTTTGTTACTCTGAGTATCTTTCCTCATCAAAATTAAGCAGATATTTATTTAAGGTTTTAGTAAGCAGACCACACAAAATCTGTTTTTAGAAAAATACCCAGGATTCTAAGGGTAAAGATGTTCAGACAGGCCATCATAAAGCCTGATAGCATGCCAGGTATGGGTTACAGATTTTAACCCTTTGCCAAACGCCAAATTTTTGGACTGTTCCAAAATGAAAGAGTTCGCAGAAGACATTTCAAAATGTGATGAAAGTAAAAAATAATCTTCTGGTAGGGCAGAAAACATTGTTAAGAGCAATTTCTCCTTTTCCCAAAATGTTTTCAAGAGTCGTCTGCAACAGAGTGGTTGAATGTCATTTTTGTTAGGTAAAGTGATAAATAGATTTTAAGTGTGAGTAGGCAGATTTATCTTGTTTATATCCATTGTTTATCCTGTTCTCTTCTAGAGGCAACCAGGGAAATAAATTTTCAATAAAATACTTCTGCAATGTTAACTACGAAAAAGATACTGTTTCTTGACACGAAATTCACAGAAATTGCCAGAAGGTATCTATATATAGTAAATTGAATAGGTTTAACACTTGATATACTTGACTTTTAAGTGATAATCTTAACCAGAAGAGGAATACTATTCATTATATCTATACCCAAATGTTTAGTCAAGAATTCCTCAACTGAGAAAATGTGACTGATCTATACTGAAAATAGCAGAAGTCAACAGCATCCTTACAACATTGTTGTTTGATACTTAAAGACTTATGCAACATATGTGTCAGCAGGCTATTATGAAGTATTGAAGGGGTTAAAACTTAGACACCTTTAACCCTTTACCAAACGCCAAATTTTCAACTGTCCCTAATTGAAAGAATTTGCAGACAACATTTCAAAATGTGATGATGTTAAAAATTAATCTTCTGGGCAGAATACATTGTGGGAAAGACAGAAATCCCAAAGATGTTTTCCAGAATTAAACTAGTCAAGTGTCATTATTGTTTGGTACTGGGTTAAATCTACACCAAACTATTAAGTCATTTCCTCGACTGGAGAAGCCAACAGCTAGCATCCTTGCGACATTGTTTTTTTGTTAAGATCTCTTCAACATAATTATATGTCAGCAAGCTATAATGGAGTATTGAAGGGGTAAAAACCAAATAACTTTAACACTTTACCAAAAACCAAACGACATTTCAAAATGTGATGAAATTAAAAGATAATCTTCTGTTAGGGCAGAAAACATTGTAGGAAAAGAAGAAATTGCTCGTTCTCCTTTTCCCACAAGGTTTTCAAGAGTCGTCTGCAACAAACTGGTCAAATATTATCATTGTATGGTATTGGGTAAGGAAAGGGTTTATCCATGAAGTTCAAATTCACTTCTAACACATTTATTGCCTCATATAAAATTGAATGACTGGTCAAAATTCAAATCAAATAAAGAATGAAAAACAACATCTTTTTTATATTGGGTAGGAACCATGGTTACAAAAGGACAAGTTAATAATTTTGTATCTATGAATTTCTTGATTAGTCATGATTGTTTCTTAGGTCATCTGCTACAAAAATAAAACATTCATATGAGAGAAAGGAGTACCACAGCTTCAAATTAACGATGTCTTCTGATAAAATTGTGCTAGAACAAGAGCATTAAAAGTTTTATTCCACAAAATACATTTAAAAATGTTATAACAGGTACAAGCTATTTCTCCTTTACCACAATGGTAAATCAACAATGGGTTACCTTAAATTTTGTGCTTCTGCTACCACAATATGACCAAAAACAACCTGGACTTCCATTTCAGACACAAAGTGCTAATTTTGCGGTTAATTTCGGTCACAAAGTACCAATTTCTTTATCATGTACCAATTGAACCATATATATGTTTGAAGAACTGCGCTGCAGATTGACAACTATCATAGAACCTTTAACCACAGAACAACAACGCCTCTTTGATCAATATGAAATGTAGTCATTGTGACAAAATGAAAATCTGTTTATATGTAATAATGAGCCTGAGGCCTAAAGATTATCAGCTGTAGTGTAGTTAACCCTTATAGTGCTGGAACCCACTTCATGCTAATACAAACAGCTTAAATGAATTCAGCGGCTGGACTGTGATCTAACCTTATTGAAACTCTGAGTATCTTTCTTCATCAAAATTAAGCAGATATTCAAGGTTCTGGAAAGCAGATGACACAAAACTCTCTAGTTTTAGAAAATTACCCAGTATTCTAAGGGTTAAAAACGACCTTTGAATGTTAGTCATTACCAGTTAGCAAGTGCTTTGTTCTATAAATATTTCATTTACAGATTACTAAATTGTACCTGTACAGGCCACACACACACTTATTGGCTAGGCATGCATCAAGAACCATTAATTCAATCACTGAATTCTGAAGCAGAAATAATTGGTAGATAGCATAACAGGTAGTTTTGATAAAGTGATTGGGACTGCATGTACATTATTTCCCCCTCCTCCCCACTGAATTCGCCTTTGTTGGAATTTTTGATTGGTCCAAATTGAAAGCAACAGAGGAAAATAAAATACATTTTTTCATGTTATTGGGTACATATCATAATTCATTATGCCTCATCATGAGCAATTCCTCCTGATAAGTTAACACTTATTTTTTTTAGATTTATGCAGCTGATGTGACTAAAAGCAAATGGGCCAATGATGTTATTATGATCTATTACCTTTCTCTTTGTTACAATTATTCAAATTTCATCTGCTGCAACGGCTCTTTCAGATGTGTTTACATGAAACCGCACTGGTACATTGCTTTTATTTATAACAAAGCTAATTGAAAATATGTAGTGCTTGATTACCATACAAAATCCCTGATGCTATAGTATAGGAGGGTTAGATGGATTGGATTTATAAGCTGTTTTGCAGAGGTCAGTGTATTTATCCATGCTCCTGGCATTTCCTCACAAGGACAGCACTATGTTATTAACAAGGTGCTGAATTCTTTCCCAAGGTGCTGAATTCTTTCCAACATACGTATAAATGATCATATTTGTGAAGCACTTACTATAGTCTTGCATTGAACCCTTGAAAAGGCTATTGATGAACAATTCATCCTTTTGTTTCAACTAAACAACACAGGAAAAATATATTCTACCCATTCTCTTTGTGTGGCCAGTAGTTAGTGTCAATTTGGGACAGTCATGTTCGAACCAATTTGATGCACAGATTGCTTGATGGGAGACATTGCTCTACACAAAAATATCAAAATGTTTCCCAAATTAAACCAAATAAGTCTGACTAGAACATAGGGGTCTGTAGAACTAGTTGCCCTGGGGTCAGTACTATGTAATATACCAAATGATATTACATAGTACTGACCCCAGAATAACTGCAAACCCCTATGGACTAGAACAGTAACAAATTCGTTTATAGTAGAATGGGTTTATCTGTTGATAATTGCCTTCTTTCCCAACCATAATAAGAATCTAAATATCCTTTTGAATACATAGCTGTGTTTTCTCAGAAGCCTGTAGCAATCAACTGCCAAGACCTCACATGTCTTCATGTGCATGTTATCTGGTAGGGAATGTTTAATATAAACAGTGTGGTCTAGATAATAGCCTAACTTCATAGGTGCAACATCTCAGTTTTCTAGAGTGGTAAACTTCTTTAGTTAACAAATCGTGGGTTGAATGCAATTACTATGTAAGTGCTTCACAAATGTGAAGCACTTACAATAGTCTTGCATTCAACCCTTGAAATGTGACTACAGAAGCAAAAAGTATATTCATATGATTGTTTTTTGTACTTTTCTTCAGTTTTCTTTCAAAAGAATACTAAAGTAATGAATTTGAAGGATGTCCATTGTTGCAATGGTATCATTACTAAATCAAGTGTTGAATACAAGACTACAGTCGAAGTGCAGTTGAAGGATGCGATATTTTTAGGGTTGAATGCATCAGCATAGTAAGCCCTCAACAAATGAGAAGCACTTATTATACTCTTGCATTGTACCCTAAATGTACAGACTAGTCTACTGGAAATTCCACCTATGGACCTTATACTACATTTTGATTAGGATAATGAGTTACCCAGCAGCTGAGGGTGAGAGGTGATGTCCCAACGTAATTGGGTGCCCAGCACCATTATCATTCATTACCACACTAATCACTTCAGTGTGTACACTGATTAATTAAAATAGTAATTCAAATAAAAAGGGGATGAAAAGCATTGCAACAAATAAGATCAATTTGAGAAATTCATTCATAGCAGTATTCTTTAAAATGTTGTGATTTTCTTTTTATGTATTTTTTTATGCTGCCAGCTGGAATATTACTCTAATCAAATTTGTAATCATGGATATATTGATTCACCCTTTACAACACTGGTCTGTTTCAGCCTATTGATTATGGAAATCAACCAACCCTTTCCTGGAAATTCAAATCTTGGTGGCCAAAATGCACAGATCTTTTATAAGGAAATTCTCTTTTGAAATGTACCTTTTAGAATGTCCCTGACACAAAATAAATACACTTATTTCATGAAATTTCAAATTTCATCTTCAGCCTTTTTAATGTATCAGCTGCAAACTTTATCTGTGAGTCAATTTACAATTAAGAAGATGTCTTTTAAAGGCCCTTTTTATCTTAAATCTGAGAAAAAAAAAAATTCAACCCATTTTGAAACATTTTCAACAATTTTGACTGCAGACTTTTTCATATTTCAGCTGCAAACTTTTTCTTGAAGGCTCAAGGAAGCATCGGTCACTCATTACCAGTACATAAAGAGCTAGGAATTCTTATTAGCACATTTTATCAACATAGGCTTAAATAAAATGATGCCAAATTAGTTAATATTTCGTTTTATCTATAGTGCTTTATGTTCTAGTCCATTCTCATAGCACTAACTGATGGTTCAATGCAAGACTATAGTAAGTGCTTCACAAATGTGAAGCACTTACTATAGTCTTGCACTGAACCAGGGTAATACCCAACAACCATTTCCAGTAATGGGATTTCCACTCCACCTATAATGGGGTGATGTAATGCATTATGGGGTCAATGCTCAAGGATCAATTGGCTATCTGACACCAGGAGAATCAATACAAACTGGATCTCTTTCTTTTGTTTTCCCACAATATTGGATTTGTTTTGTTTGTGACCCCCATCTGTGTGGAGAGATTGGCAACACAAATGTTGCAATAGATTTTTATAAACTAATCAATAAAGATAACATTTTTTGTTATTCATTGAAAGAAAGTAAGAATAAGGTAATCATGTGAATGCATGGATAAAGTTGCATGGTTCTTTTTGTTCACTTTTCTTAATTATAGTACATGATGTGGTAGTAATTTATCCTGGTTTTTAAAACCTTGTTATCATTTTGAAATTGGAAATGTCATTTTTATTGAGTTGATAAGGATGTCTTCGAATTTTCTCTATTATCAACATCTATTTTTCATTTCATGCAAGATATTACTTAACATCAATAATCTGCTTTGATCCACATAAAATGAACTATTATGTCATTTCTTTGTAAGCTTTCTACCCGCCATGGCCTGCATCCTGTTTAATATTAACCCATAGAATGCTGGGTAGATCTATTTTCAAAAAATAAATGTGTGTGTAGTCTGCTTTCCAAAACCTTAGCTAAGTGATTAATTTTGTTGTGGAAAGATACTCAGAGAAGCAAACAGGTGAGTTCACAGGTCAGTCATCAATTTACTAGGCGGCTGGCCTGGATCTAACAAATTTACCTATTTGCATAAGCATGAAGTCTTTTCAAGCATTATAAGGTTAACATTGAGCTTTATTCTGAGATGAAATAATTAGGACATCAACAATTAAAAATCTTAAGGAAAGCACATATTAAGATATCAAGAATTTAAATGTCGTCTGCTTCAAGGCCTTTAATTTGTCTGTAGGGTGAACAAACACATTTATCCAAGTATGTGGTTGAGTAATGAGAATGGCCACCTCGAACTCACGACCTATCCCATATATCAATTTCCTGGTTAACATGTAGATCTTTAAATTTATCATACTTTGGTTTAAATCAATAAACTTTTTCTAAATAAATTGTGTAGGAAGAACATCAAAATCGAACAAGATGTTTTATACATTGCACTGTTTCTTAAATTTTGGAATATTATCCATTATTTGATATATCTATTATGTTTTTCTTGAAAATGACGAACGTCTGCTTAAAATTAACGTTTTTGCCACGCTATTTTCAAATAGTCGTCTGCCTTTGAGGGAAAAGGGTGTTAAATAACGGTAGAGACGTAGGGTAAACATCAACCGTCCGTTAACATGTAGAATACATTTACTTTAGTGCACAGTTACAATGCACCGTACTGTCAATAAAACATAACCTCTTATGATAGGTAAATAATGGTTAATCAGTACAGACGGGATTTATCACAACTAGATTGTTCTTTACGACATAATACACATGTAAAGTAAGCTGTCAAACAAAAGGCACGCGAATATCGCTACCGTTATCCACACGCTGGACAAAGAATTCACCGAACCATGAACGTCGGTTATAATAATCAAAATGTAACAAAAATAATACCTCGGGATGAAAGCTCTGGCCTTCTGAGAACAGACATTCTCAAAAACTTATTTCACTGTTCATATCCGTAAAAATACACATAAATTCCATTCATAGTACCTTACTCGTTTAACTGCACTCTACTAACAAACTTATTTGCATGACTCACAAATGGTGTGGTTTCCGCATAAGCCCCGCCTCTCATTTGCATACTTCATCGAGAGAAAACTGTTGATTTAATGATGTGTTGTATCACCGATTCGTCCTAATGTTCATGTTCCGTTGACTTTTACAAATGTTTAAAGTTTATCGCCGAATCCTTTAGCTAAAATAAACACAATAAAGTGCTTATACTTTAATAAAAAGTATTTAATATAAATTGAACATAAATTATTATATCGTGTTCAATGAAGAGATCTAGTAATAATTCATGCTACCATTGTCTTCCAAACGTATATTGTCTAGTCCATTTATTACTGAAGCATCAATTGGGACTCGAAACTGGAAATGATACCATGGCAATACAGAAACTGGCTACTTATAATATTCATTCTAACGAAACAACAATAAAACAAAACAAAAAAAGGTTGCGTATATTTTTTTGAAATGTTAAAAGAAGACCCCGGTACATTTTAACGTACATGCATTTCAATGTAAATACATGTAGACTCATCGGGAACTTTAAGGGTTTTTTTTTCAATCATTGTTTTCTGCACAATACATTGTTAAATTTGATCAATACAAAGACACCACGATTTGAGATCATTGTCTACACAAAGCAATTTTTAAAAACTGTAAAACACAGACCTTAAGGAAGGAAAGTGTGCCTTGTAAAAGTAAAAAAAGATCCAAACATTTGCGATCAGCCAATCAGAGTATCTTGAATCAGTATAAAATTCGTTTATCTTATCTGAATTACATGATTTTGAAGGAAAAGAATCATGGAAACCAACCTTTGTAGATGTTTACTGGCAACAAACGTCTCTGTGCATGCAAGTAACAAAACTGCAACATAAGTCAGTTTAAGATGTAAGATGAAACTGTTTGATTGATACACAAGATAATATCACTTCGAGATACAAACGTCGCTCATTTTGTCTCTTCATGGCATCAACACATTATGTCGTTATTGAACTGTGCCTATGTCCCTGTGAGTATCAGTACGGCGACACATGTTAGATAAAGCCTATGCTGGATGAATTAAATGTAATTTGATTAAGATGAAACATTGCTCATTAAGTCCTACGTAACCCTGTGATTAATATGAGCTGGTAAGGACGCACTGGGTTCGATCCCCACCGAAACCGCTGGTAATATTTCCGAGTTTCCTTTGTCAAGAGACTTCACCTCTCTATCCTAATCAGTACTAATGAATCATAGGACAGCCGTAAAATGAAAGAACCATCTTTGACAAGACATTAAACCAAATATAGAAACGCTGTATATAGGGCATCAAAACAAATGTAGTAATAGAAACAAACATGCGTCTATGCATTTGCGCGAAGCAACTTGGGTAAACGCCCCGTCAGTGTCTGAACTGCCACCGTCATTTATGGAAAAATACTAACGAAACAATGTCACTGAGAACCAACCAAGATGAGGAAGACTTTGAAAAACTCCCAAAAGTCCAACCTTACATCAGTACATTTTAACAATTAACGTCTACCATACCAACTTAGAATATATAACTCCCAAGTGCAGATAAATACGTAACATTAATCTATAGATAAGAGTTATAACAGTTCTGTCGAAAAAGACATAAAACCCCAAATGTGGAGGACAGTGATCAAGGGCACCGTTTTATTTAAATAATTACTTTGCAAAATAATAAAATAAGAGGGAATGATGTGCTGAACTTACGCACATTTTTGGCATAAAATGTTAAGTAAAACGGTACCCTGAGGGGTTGAGCGTCAGTCTCTTGTCACAAGGATCATAAGTGCAAATCCCATGAGAAGATGGACCCACCTTGCGATTTTTCATTAATTCACAACCGACAAGAGTTCTGGTTATGCATCTAGAAAGAAGAACCGACAGTCATTGATTTAAGTTATGGGAACTTCCTTCACAAGCAATATCAAAAAAGATAAGTGGAAACATAAATCAACAACAACCGGGAACTCAAGATAGGCTACTTCCGTCATGCAACTACTTCCTCGGATGATCCAAGTCCTAATTGCATTACATGTAGAACCATCTGGGCTACCACGTGACCCAACAATTCGTCATCATGTATACTGTGTTTGCACCTAGATCATGGGAAGAGGACAAACTTGTGGTCTTAGATGACTTACAATTGTTAGTCTTTTTACTATCCTTTTTTTCCTTTTTCAAAGATCATATGTTAAGAATATGTGTAAGTTCAAAGCAACTTTTCCTCTTATTTCAATAGTGAGAAAAGGAATATTGCAATAGAACACGCCATGTAAATAGCAACATATGTACTTCTGTAGGCCTAATTGATGACATAATGTATATTGATTTTGACTTGTGCGAATAATTTGATTAAGTTATTAAGTAATCCGCTACCCAGGCCCCTTATTGGGTTCGATCCCCGATACCTGCCTAACATTTCAATGTTGAGTGCGTTATGGAAAAGGATTACCTAGGCCATTATTTCCTTTCCTTACACGGGCGGGTTACGCATCATGAAGGCTGAATATGTTAACTTCCAAATTAAAGTGAATCACTGTTGGAAAAGCTTTAGACTACTGTACCGATGGTCCCGGGTTCGAATTCCAGTTAGGAGAGATGAAAATTGCCGGGACTAACCCACTTCTAGCAGAGACATAGATAACATGTTATCTATGTCTCTGCTTCTAGTAACCAGCGCGATTACTGGGGTGTATATAGTGTCCAGGAAGCATTCATCGAGAATGAGACGATGGGCTTTATTAAGCCTCCTTCACAATCGATGTAAAACAATTTATGCACACAACAAACCCAAGCATATATCATCAACACGAAATGGTTTGTATTTAGCGACCACACAAAATTGGTCCGAATATGCGTTTTCTAATGATAACGAGCGTTAAGATATAGAAATTCTTCCTTGAACAAGTTATCTCCCTTGAAACTTAGTTGCTTGCAAAATGGCGGGTGTCGAATTCGCTGTACAATCGTGGCAGGCAATTTTGTTGTGTTTCTTCCTTGCTATACTCTATGTGGGAAGTTTGTACGTTTGGACAGATAATCGAACTAAAAACAGGTACAATAACGACAGACAAAAATCTGGAGTGATGTTTTTGTGTTACACTTTCAATTCGAATCCGGTTTGATTTGTCACAAATTGTTGTAACTCTCTTTTGTAGCAAGCATAATTATATTAATTAATGGCCATGTTTTATTTTCCTGTCTTACAGACTTAAGTATCACCCCTCTATGGAGTCTTAGAAACATACTTTCATAGGCGTAGGAGCGTTTTCAACATTGGGGGGGGGGGGGCAACTTCAGATGAGGACCGGTCTAAGAATGAATGTTCCTAAACTTTCTCATGACTAATCATGCGTCTACAAATTCAATATCATTGAATGAATTAAAAGAAAGCGTATGAAATTGTGTATCTTAGTTAAGACAAAATAACCAAAAGAAAAAGAAAATAGGATAGGCCAAGACTCGATCTCACGCGGAAAGCATATTGTACTGATACAAACTAAAAGAGACAGCCACCATGCTGTCACAGCCACGACTTCAACTATAATTTCGAATAAAAAATGACTATATTTAAATACAATATAGAGTCTGACTGCTTAGAGTATGTTTTGCATCACTGTTTTCGTTAGTCGAAACTACTTTCCGTGAGCTGAGATTTCATTGGATAAACCCCATGTATTCAGATTGCCATTTGCGATGATGACGTCAAAATGTTTTGGTTATTGTTCATAACAAAAGGCGAATTGGTATTAAATAAAGCACAAAATACACTTTTATATTGATTTTGCTGTAAAATTCCATTTCTTTCATTTTTTCTTTCCAAAAATCTTCACCTTCCATTGTGAATATTGGGGGGGCCAAAGTATACTCTGGCCCCCCCAGTCTGGATATTGGGGGCCGGGCCCCCTGCCCCGGCTCCTACGCCTATGACTTTGTGCTTCAGTTGATTTTTTTTTTTTTTATTTTTGTTTGAAAGTGAAATAAAATCCGGATGGTATATTTTTCCGGACAAAGTTTTCCAATTCAGTACTTCATCAAGGATAACTTGAATGCCTCATTCTGGGAATATTCTTATAACTTGTAGACTTTACCTGGAGCACCTTTTGTGATAAAGAATTCATAAAGTAGCTGAACAAGCATTGATAAGTTGGCACTATTTCTTCAAATGTGAGGGTGTGTATACAGGGTTGTCACTAACTTTTGGAGAAAGAGGCTATCTTTTGATTAAGTATGCCAATGGAGCAAATACCCAACAAAAATGAGGTGTAACTTATGAACACCTATCATATTTTTTTGTAATTTGAGCTGTCTTAATGACAAACCTGTGTTACATTGCGTCCATGTTTTAGAAGCACTTCTGATACCATTGCCATGTTTTAACTGTTTGATGCAGGCCCTTTGTAATAATATAAAATGATGAAATCATGTGTTTTTCACTTTAGAGACCATCCAGATGTGATAAGAAAGCGGTTTACAAGTGTTGCGATTGTTTGTGTTGTTGTTGTCCCATTGCTGTGGTGCTTTTCTTCGAGAATAGACAATGATGAGGTAAGAACTAGTATGTTAACCCTTATAATGCTGTAACTGACTTCATGCTTTAAATATGTAAACAGGTTAGATCACAGGTCAGCTGCCAATTGGCGGCTGGCCTATGATCTAACCTGTTTACTACTTTGATTATCTTTCCTCATCAACATTAAGCAGATATTTAACAGTTTTGGAAAGCAGACAATTCAAAATTCTATTTTAAGAAAATTCTAAGGGTTAAAATGTCGTTCACTAAACCGTCACCTTACATAATAAATTTTGACAACTATTTCTTCCTCTTC
This sequence comes from Cerastoderma edule, assembly GCA_947846245.1. NCBI lineage: Eukaryota > Metazoa > Mollusca > Bivalvia > Cardiida > Cardiidae > Cerastoderma > Cerastoderma edule. The sequence goes on along the minus strand of OX401404.1, from coordinate 44,256,605 downwards.
TTCCAGTTAAGTAGTTGACTCAATAGAGAGCGTTATACTATTTTGAAGTATAAAAGGGATGATATCTTAAAGATATTGGCTAATCAAACTAATTCTAGAATACAGATTGAGTTTTGTTTTTTGATGGGCAAGCTTATTAAGAATTTTAGATATTACTATTTGCAGAAAAAGTCACTTTATTTTCTGATTAATATGGATTTTGATTGACTATGAGTTCCACAAGACATTTTGTTATTATTTCTTTTTAATGATAGGCTTAACATGGATATATACCCAGTACTTGCGCCAAATGTGGATTAATTAATGTAAGGCTGAAAGGTAGAACTTGCTCTTTACAGGATTTGTTTCTAAAAGTTGCTTCACTGACTGGTTGGCAGACTCAGTGCAGCTTTCTAACTGTTGCCTCTGGTAATTTCAATCAAGATGATGATAATCTGAATTGTACAGATAAACATTTCTCTGAAAACTTCTTGTATACTTTATTATTTATATGCACCTGCAAAAGACTATTTCTTTTTTTTTAAAAAATAATATAAAAGATGCAAGTAAGTCCTAAATTAGAAATGGTTAATTCAAGTGTTGTTGCAAATTCATGTGTGATTTAATGACTTCATTATAAAAATAAGCACCACCAAACAATGACTCCTGTGTTTTTTTTTATGGTTTTAACTTGTCTTTTTCAGATTCCAGGGTTTTTTGAATGGCTTGGTATAAGATTTAGTGGGTTCATCACAGCTTTAGTCATTCCTCTACTGCTTACTATGGTAAGTTATTACAAACCTCTGCATGCTATGGAACATCAATTCCTCCAAACTAAAATTATAAGCTGATGATTTAGCTGGCTGTTTTGAGGGTTGACACAGTATTGCACAGTGTTTTGATCCTATCACAGCTGTCAGTGCATCTATTCGTGCTCATGATATTTCCTGACAGTACTCCTTCCAAGCCACTGACTGCTTTCCCACATGAACGTAATCGATCAGTGGTGAGAGATGAAATATCTAATGACAGTTTAGATATAAGTAGGTGTGACAGAAGTAGATACTGTTACATCTAAACACTTACTTTGGCAATATCTGCAAATTTGTCATTTGCCAATGTTTTGTATGGGAGAACTTTTGTTTATTAAACTTGTAGAGGAGAACTATTGTTTAACCCTTTACCAAACGCCTAATTTTTGACTGTCCAAAATTGAAAAAAATTGCAGAGAATATTTCAAAATGGCTTGTAATTGGAAAACAATCTTCTGATAGGGCAAAAATCAGTGTGGGAAAAGGAGAAACTACTCGTGACGAGCAATTTCTTCTTTTCCCACAATGTTTTCCAGAGTCATTTGTAACAAAGTGGTCAAATATCGTAATTGTTTGGAAACTAATTTCTTTTTCAGGTATTATTTCTAGGACCATTGTCTCTCCATTATCTGGATGGTGTGTTCAGACTTTATCTAGGTAAGTCCAACTATCATTATTATAGTCATCAAATTGTAAACTCTCTTTCTAGAAAGGTGTGAAATAAAAGCTATGCTGGACGACAATTTTTAGGCATGAATTATTATTTTCTTTGTCACATAAAGCAGAACAGAATGTTTCAAAATTTGGAAATTCAGAGATTTTGAATTTACAGACATGTTATTCAAAATCAGATTTTTTCAACGCTGCAAACAAATTTGGCTTCTTGAAACATTTGTTTCTAAAGACTTCGGTAGAAGATGTGTCAAAGTATTTTATGATGGAGTAAGGAGTTAAGCCCAATCTTGATACCATATCTTCATGTTTTCCCTCATATCAATTTGTTTTTCTTGTTCAAAATGAAAAACTTGCAGACAACAATGGCGAACATTGAATAAACTCATTTATTACGTTTTTGATGGTCATTCTCTCGAAAAAGTGTGTGCAGAAAGCTGTAATCACATTTACAAATAATTAATAGGTGCGGTTTTTTTTTCTCCATGCAGTTGTGGTATGTCTGTCACAAAAATTCAGTTAGTTTTGTGATCTTGGTACCTTTGATTTAATGATGAATGACATCAATTTTTTAATCAAAATCATAAAAATTTCCTGTAAACTTAGCCATTGATGGCATAACTCAATCAAATCCATCTAAAAAAACAGAAACGCACACTTTTGCATTATTCCATGATTTTCATATGTACAATGGATTGATCTCTATTTGTTTGGAGGTCCTTATGATTAACCTTTGTTATAAGAGGATAAATTGTCTTTTAAAGGTGATTTTTTTCTTTTTTCTTAAATATGCTGCTGTAGGGCAATTTAACCCTAATATGAAACAATTGTTCAGTTCTTTATGTAATGTTATGAAAATAGTAACAGCAATGAAAGATGCTCATAAGTTTGTTGGAATATATGATTTGAACAAGGGGGCATTACTCATATGAGCGAAACTCCTTTCTTTATATGTTACACTTTTGTTTTCACAGAACCCCGTTATTGGTTTAACAATATGAAGAAGACTACCTGGCTAAGGAACCACGTTGTTGTGAGTATTTCTTTAGTAACCCATTACCAAACAATGATGATGTTTGACCAGTTTGTTGCAAACAACTCCGGAAAACATTATGGGAAAAGGAGAAATTGTTCTTAACGAACAATTTCTCCTTTTCCACAATGTTTTCAGCTCAATCAGAAGATTATTGTTCAATTTCATCACATTTTGAAATGTCATCTTCAAACTCTTTCAATTCGAGACAATCGAAAATTTGGTGTTAGTAAAGGGTTAATCTTTTTTCATATCTTGATTTCTTTGCATAGCCAGGGACCCCTGTAAACTAGTGGTTTGACCATTAAAATCACAAAGCTCACTGCAATGGTTCAAATTACAGTGAAATTGAAGGGTCCTGCATGCCCAGTGGTTAAAATCTGTGGACTTAGAACTCAGGGCTCAAGCCCCACCAACTTCAATGGTTTCGTGGGAGTGACCTTTATCAAGTAACTTCACAACCCTAGCCTAAGACTGATATATCCAAGGAAGCTGCTTCATAACTGAAAATTGTTGATATGGCATTAAACGCCTTACAAAAAAAGTAAAGTTTGATTTAATTGTTTATGTGAGGTCTCTTGGCTGATTAATAAAATGCTTTATGGTTCTACCTGTCTTGACCTGGTCTTTGTATGTAGTTACCTGGGTATTTCCACCATTAGTTTGAGCTAAAAATGGCAATATAACTAAAAGGTTTTCAAGTGTAAAAACCAATAAAAACAAAAAAATTCGTTAAAACAATTATATGTTAACACCAAAAAAAAGAAACCACATCTTAAGGAATATCTGTGAAATATAAAAGGGCCTTTTAAGAATATTGGTTTTAATTCAGAAACCTGAACCCACCAAATTTACATCTTAACCCATTACCAAACAATAACGACATAAAACCACTTTGTTGCAGACAACTCTGGAAAAGATTGTGGGAAAAGGAGAAATTCCTCTTAACAAGCAATTTCTCCTTTTTCACAATGTTTTCAGCTCTATCATGAGATTGTTTTTCAATTTCATCTTATTTTGAGATTGTTGTCTGCAAACTCTTTCAATTTGGGGCATTCGAAAATTTGGCGTTTGGTAAAGGGTTAAGCTTGCATGCTTCTTCCATTATTGCCTTTCTATTATTTCAACTGATTTCATCAAGACCATCATACGAAATCGTCTTAAAACTTGAACATTAGGTCTCCATTTACTCTTTGCTTCAGAACAGGGATCAGGAAATTTGATCGGTTCGAGAATCGGCTGAAAACCCTTCATATGTCTTCATTTCTCCCCCCCAGGAAAAATAATTATTATTAATTTCTTTCATGCATCTTACCATAGTTAATGCTTAATGTCAAAGATTTAAACAAAACTTTTATTTGGGTGGGTTAACATAAAGTATAAACTTATGTTTATTTATTCTTAGTTCCAACCAATAATCATATTAAAATTGTCCATTCAAAATGAAAGGTAAACATGACCTGAGGTCCATTTGTTTTAAACTCTTCAAGAGTCCCTTTGGTGATTCCCCTGATGTTTAACAAAGTTATTCAATGTTTAATAATTGCGTTGCGTCTGCGTGGGAAGAAAGTTTTCAATATCATCACACTTTACACAATAAAACTCTTTGATGTCTAGCAATCTAACAAGTAACTTGATACTTTGGACAAAATGCACTTAAATTAAGTACCAGTATTCCATAAATTGATCAGTTTACGAGGAATACGAGTCTCATGTGTACTTCTCAATCGAGAGTGCCTGTCTGTTTGCAAATCAAACCCCCACTAATACCCACCTTGGGCATTGTTTGACACAGGGATAACAATTAAAGGATTAATTATGTGATTCTGGAGGTAATGTTAGGTGTGTAGAGTGTCACATCCGTCTGTTATCCGGACTGATTTTTTCCTCAAATCTCAACAAGTAGCCGGTCCAGTACAACTGAAATCAGTCAAAAACCGACAAAACTGGCATTTTCCTGATTCCTGCTTCAGAATGTTATGCCCTAGAGTATTGTTTCTGTTTTAGGCACCTGTATCGGAAGAGTTTATATTTAGAGCCTGTATGCTGCCCCTGTTAGTCCCTCACTTTGGCGAGGGATGGTCAGTTCTCATCTGTCCACTGTTCTTTGGTGTTGGTAAGCTTTTAACCCATTTCCCCCTTTCCGTGAACTTGGGACTGGTCCGAATTGAGAGCAATAGCAGGAAACAGAAAATAGTAGGGATGGGAACGAATAGTGAAATCACTATTCGAATATTCGAGTAGAACTATTCGAATATATTCGAATATTCGATTTTAGAATTCGTTTTGATGTCCGAATGTCTGCATGTCCGAATACTAGTACACTAGTCCTCTGTTCAAACCTTTTGTGTATAGCCGATATCTGTATACATGTACGTGCACGTTCAGTAGGTTGGATGTTGTATTCTTGAATACAAAGTCTTGGTTACACAGGTTACAGGTCACCTTCGACTTGTCGGCAGAACGAGTAAAGTAATTCCAGACACGTGATGGAGACATTGTGATGTTAATCGAATAGATGTTGAAATTAGAATAAAGATAAGTTTGACAAATTATTCTTAAGAAAAATATACTTTCTAACACATTATTTGATTGGTCTTCGTGCATATGCAATCATGATTACGATTGGTTATTGAAAGAGTAATTGTTTAATTTCACGAAAAACAAGTTACGTGATTGGTTGACACTGACAATTGTCAATTAGCGTGATTGACTTGTTTTGGATAATAAGGAGCAAGTGCAGATCATTAAGGTGTTAGATTTAGCGTCTTAAAATCGATTATTTTCACACTTAGGAATTAATCGTTTTGCAAACTGTCAAAAGATGTGGTAATTTGTCACAGGTGTTTTACTGTGTGACATACGTTGTAAAAACATCGTAACTGTACCTGGGAGCTAGGCACGTTCTTCGATATTTGGGATCGGTTTAGAGGAAGAAAATGAAAATAAAACAACATTATCTTTGAATATGATTTATGGTAAACATACAGTAATATGGGTTCATTAAAATCGAATATTCGAATACTATTTTGCTATTCGAATATTCGACCCGCTATTCGAATATTCGAATATTCGTTCCCATCCCAAGAAAATAGTAATCAAACATACTTTTACTTTTATGTTATTTTGGTAGAAGCCATTGTGACAAAATGATTTCTTTATTATAAGGAGTTTTTTATCATTTTGTCACAACGTTTTCTAAAAAATAATGCAGCAGCTGAATCAAAGTAAGGTATTGGGGAGGAAGGGGTTAACCCATATTTTGTTGAAACCAACCTCATGCTTATGCAAACAGGTCAGATCCAGGCAAGTCGCCAAGTAAATTGGCGTCTTTACCTGTGATCTAACCTGTTTTCTATTCTGGGTATCTTTCCTCAACAACATGAAGCAGATACTTTAGGTTTTGGAAAGCAGATGACACAAAAATCTTTTTATAGAAAGTTACCCAGCATTCTAAGGGTTAAATGATATTTTAAGTTGTCCTAAGTTGAAGTTATGAAGGGCAGAAATAATTATTTTGTTTATTGTTTAATTTGAAATTTAATGTCTTTATCAACAGTATTTGAGTGAAATGATGATAACAGCTCACTTACTTTTAGTTCCTGTGTTATCTTCCAGTATTTATAAGGCTTGGAAGTGATTTCAAATCAAAAGTTCAAAAGTTACAGTAGATAAAATGGTAGTGTGTTTTACTAGAAATATATATGACCCAAGTTTGAAACCAAGTTATTGCAGTGTTAATTGCAAGGTTTGAAGCTTTCCGACATTTAAAGAAAGATACTTTATTGATCTATAAGGCCATAACACCAATGAAACATAAGCAATCTATCAAAAAAAGAACATTCTGAATATGTCAACTTGTTGCAGAAAACTTAAGAAAGCAATGTCACCAAAAAAGGAAATGGCTTATCTAGAGCCATTTCTTCTTTGGTAACAATAGTTGTTCAACCATTATCACAAACAAAAGTTTTCCATAACTCATTATCATTTGATGATGCTTTCAATTCAGGACTAGTCTCACTTTCTGTTATGACTGCAATCCCTTAAGGAATGAGTTAATGAAGTCATCATATAGCTGAAAAACTGTTGAGAGCAGCATTAAAGTGTTATCTAATCAAACAAATCAAAGTGTAATATAATCATTATTGATTCCGTTTTTCCTTCAGCCCATTTTCATCACATGATAGAAAAGATAACTCAAAACAAGGCTGATGTGAAAGAAGCCTTCTTATCGTCAGGTAATTAAGTGAAATTGCTTTACATTATTATTTTTTTTTAGTTTTTCACCATGATACCTCACGGTTACACATTTAAAACAGCAACCTTTGCAGCAAAGAAATAAATTGCTTATAATGAGCAAAATTATGCTCTCATGGCAAAGGTTTCTACCTGTATCAGGGAAAATATGAGGTTTTTTTATCATACTGTTTTTATCATCTGTATTTGCTTTTCTGGCTAGCAAGTTTTTTTGTGGCCTCAGAAGCCTGCTGTCTAAGATTACATGGCTTTTTTTTGGAATTTATAGTCGCACATTTCAGCATACAATACATCATCTCTTAAATTTCACATAATCTTTCATTTCTTTCTTTCATCTTTTTTCTCTTAAATATTTTGAAAGACACATTTTTTTCATTTTTATTACTTTTCTTTTCAAATCCAAATTATGACCATATTTATTTTTTCTGTGACTTAATATTCTACTTTATTATAGAAGATGTTTTACATTTTATTGTACTGATTATTATGTCCTTTTAACTCTACCAAAAGAGATTGTTCAATAAAATAATGATCAGGCCAAACCATTTTTCTCCCAGCCTTTCAGATGGCGTACACAACAGCATTTGGCGCATATTCAGCGTTTTTGTTTTTAAGAACTGGTGAGTTTGTTTCTCCTTTATATCCAATATTTTTATACGGAAGAAGCTGATGAAAATGATTGAATACTGTATGAAAAACAATTTAATTGATAACATCAGTGAGACCTTTTACACAAGTTTTACTCTTGTGGTTTGATACATTCTAAGAAATGCACAGGGAACACCCTTTTGTTGTACTAAATTGATTTCAAAATGATAATATATTGTCTTCTTTAAGTCGAGAAAATATCCGCTGCCAGTGGTAAACAGTTTAAGTGAATGCTTTAAAAATCTTGTAACTCTCATTTCAGGTCACTTTATAGCTCCAGTGATGGCTCATGCCTTTTGCAACCACATGGGCTTTCCCGCTTTTAATGAAGTTTTAGCATTAGAGGACAAATCACTCCGTATGAAAATTATCGGTGCCTTTGTTACAGGCCTGTTGGCCTGGATGTATTTGTTATACCCTTTGTCATCCCCCTTCATCTATTCTAATTATATTTATGACTGCTGTTAAAAAGAACTGAAGTTGTGTTTATTTATGGAATCATTTGAAAAAGTACAGTATTTGAAACCCTTGTGCAAAGCAAACAAATGTGCAATTCTTCATTTTTAGTCGAAAACATTTTGTATTTCAACACTTATTATGCTTGAACCGACTTTATGCTTAGGCAAACAGGTTAGGTCTAGGTCAGCTGCCACGTAAATTGGCAGCTGGCCAATGATCTAACCTGTTTGCCACTGTGGATATCTTTCCCCCAAAAATCTTTTTGGAAAGCAGAGGACACAAAAATATATTTTTAGAAAATTACCCAGCATTCTATGGGTTAAATATCATTTCATTACATTTGCAACAAATAGCTTTTTTATATTCCAACTGGTTTAAAGTAGGTTTTGATGTTAATAATAATTTTACGATTTTATCAAATATTAGTTATTTTGAGGTCTCAAAGAGAAAGAGTTTCAAGATTGCACCATGATACTTTCTTTGAAATTTCTGCTGCTTCTTAAGTCTTAAGAAGCAATTGTGACATAAAAAGCATACACGTTTTAATATATTTGTGACAGGTCCAAGTTGAAAGCTAGAGTAGACATCAATTTATCAATGACAAATTCTTGCTGCATCTTATGACAGTCATCTTGGAAAACATTGTATCAAAAGCAGATGAAATCACTAAGATATTTTTTTCCTGTGACAATATTATAGTAAATAGTGGAAGTGACTGCAAAATCATAAGTTATTTCTATGCATATTAAATGTTTGTTTAACCCTTATAGTGCTGGATCCAACTCTATACTTATGCAAACCGGTAAGATCCAGGCCAGCCGCCATCTTGCGCGGCTGGCCTGCGATCTAACCTGTTTGTTACTCCAAGTTTCTTTATTAATCAATGTTAAGCAGGTTTTTAAGGTTTGGAAAGAAGATGACTATAAATTCTATTTTAAGAAAATTACCCAGCATTCTAAAGGTAAAGATGAATGCTGGTTATGTCTCATGTGTGTGCATAGGTTCAGTGGTAAAGATTTTTTCATTCATCAATTTCCTACCTAGACCTCTCCAGCAATAATTTAAAACACTTTCATCGAAAAATCCTTTGATTGTGTTTTATTTTCAACACTCAGTACTTTAGAGCTTGCAGAATTAGACAAATAATTCACTTGAGATGCTTTTTTATATTACTTAAGACATCATTTAGTACTTTTAACATCAGAAAGAATATGTCTTTTCAAAATATTGCTTTGCGCGAATTATAGATGTACACATATGGTTATTAAGATTAGAATATAGCTTTTAGTTTACATGTAGAGATCATTTTATTTAAACCATTACTCCATTGTACCTCAATGTTGTAGATGACTTCATTTAGCATTGTGATACGATTTACAGTGAAGCCTCGTTTATCCGGACCCCGATTATCCGGATGTCTCGCAATCCGAACAAAATTGTAAGGGAACGGAATTATTGGACCAGTTTATTGCAGACGACTTTTGAAAACATTGTGGGTAAAGGAGAAATTGCTCGTGACGAGCAATTTCTCCTTTTCCCACAATGTTTTCTGCCATATCAGAAGATTATCTTTGAATTTCGTCACGTTTTGATATGTCTTCTGCAAACTCTTTAAATTTGGGACGGTCAACAATTTGGCGTTTGCTAAAGGGTTATAAGTATACACCGCTCATACAGACCGTTTATGTCTTAATGTGAATAAGAACATGCTCTGCTTCATTAGTCCGGATTATTCGGTAAACCGGACATTTTGTTGGGAACGGACGTGTTCGGATTAACGAGGGTTCACTGTAATTGTGATTCATCCTTTTGTGACAATGATTACTTCTCAATTTATTAAGGAAACATATTCTATTTTGGTGTTTCGTTTATCTGCTGTTACCTTCAATTTGGATAAGTCACAAGTTTCCATTTGGGAGGACAGGTAAATAGAGAAAATGACTCTAAATGCATAATTCATTTGTTTAGTCATGATATATCCATAAATACTTTTTACTTTTACTAAAAGGTCATACTTATAGTTATTGACTGAGACTACCCTTTTTGTGTTCTTTTCTTTGTTTTTATTCTTTTTTCCTGTTTTGAATAGATAAAACTTGTATATCTTTGAAACACTGCTTGTTATCTCTTGTTGGCTCTTGTATAAGTTTCATTAACAGGACAGAATGATTTGATTGGGGTTATAGGCAATTTTCAACAGGATTTTAGTTTTGTCCCCATATTGCCAGTCTGGTTCCTAACCATTATTGCTAATTGTTCTTTCTCAGTGACCAATTGTCAATGTGATCTCAATGGTTACAAACAGGCATATTGTGTTAATATTTCAGTACAAAACCTTTGACATCACATAGAGAAAGATGCTATCTTTGATGGAAAGGGAGATAATTCTCATTATAAAATCATGAAAATGTTACTCACCTCCCTTACTAGTGACTTTTCTATCTAGATTTAACAACTTATCAACAGTATTTCAGTTATATTACTGTTCAATTATTCATATTTTTTTGTAATTAAACATCACTAAGTTTTAAGAATGATGACATATTTCTTAAAATTACAAGTATACATCCCTAAGAGAAAGAGAACAGTTTTCTCTAATAGAAAGGCATTAACATAACACAGATAGCTACCAAGCCCATGCGAATATAGACAGAGGTTGTCTGTTTAATTTCAAATTAAGTTTATAGTCATTTTCCAGTTGGGCCCCAGAAGAAAGCTTGATTGGCTTTAAAAAGTATGTTCAGATATCCTTTTCAAATTATACCAGATGACGGTGACATTTGTAATCTAATGAAAAATCATTTACAAATTCAGAATTCCTCCCTAGTAATTTCAACTTCTCCGTTTATTTTACGGTGCTTCTACTACCCAGAATGAAGTTTTATTTGTCAAAAAACGGAATAAACTGTTTATTTGCAGGGTTCATCAATGCAAGAATTGGAAACTCATTTACATTTATGAAGGAATTGCATAAGGGTTAGGATCGTGCCATGAAAAATTAAGAATTTCTAAAATAGAAGAAATAGTCTTGCATAGAAAACGGTAACATAATAGTAAACATGAGGGCAGAATACCTATAATCTGCCATTTTGAATTTCTTTCCTTCGTCGGAGTACGTCGGTCGTTCTCGGTATACATCGGTCTGGGCAGGAACTATTCGCTGCAATCGGAACTACTCGGGTATTTCCGTGAGCTGTGAAATACACCTCGGATATAAGTGTAGGGTTACAATTTTTCGGGTAAATCGGTATCCGCCAATTGACACATTTTCTAAGCGTGCACGTTAAGTAGTTCAATGTGTATGGAAGTGTTGGACACCCTTTTTAATCATTTTTTATCAGTAACTCATACCAAATTGAGAAATTGTTGCGGTGACATGTATAGTTGTTTCCTCAATCAAATGTAACGACTTTTTCGATTTCACATATAAGATCTATTTTTAAACACGAAAGTGAAGTGACGTCATTCCGCTGGGAACCAATATGGCGTCATCCCTATTATTTCAGAGGTGTTTTCATTTGATAAACCCGATGTGTTCAGATTGTATTCGCTGTACACGGAATAGTTCCGGTCCCGACCGATACATACCGAGAACGACCGACGAAGGAACGAAAATTAAAAAAGGCAGATTATTAGTATTCTACCTTAAGTTAGTGTTTTTCATTGTCAGCAATCTTCCGGTTGTTCATGATGCACACCCTTACACTTATTTGCCGAATGAATATTTAAGTAGACCGTATTAGCTACTCTTTAAGGGGTATGTTGTTTATCAACTACCCTAGAACGTACACATTCTAAATGTAACTGAGCGCAAGTATACTTCAATAAATATTAATTGAGTATATTTGTTTGAGTTCGTCCTCAAATTGATATGATTCGTAAGAAGCAGGTCAGAAATAACGTCACCTATCGTGATTATATAACAGTATCAGTTTGTTGCTTTGTACACAAAGTCGCGTTTGTATAAAGCGAAGTAATATCGAACACTGGACTGACTAAGCCACACTGCGTTATTTGAATTTCTCGGATATATCTGTAACGTTCTTGTTCTCAGTAGCGAAACAAAATTGTCACAAATACTAGAGGGATTACGGACCAAGGTAAGTTTGTTCCGTTATAGGTTCATTAAAAGATATCGATTTCTGTTCTGTTACGTTTGCTTTCTTGTTAGTAATATGCCATATGTACTTTATCCGGGGTAGGAAGCTCAATTGCATGTATTTCCCAGCTTGTTTAAAAGCTTTGACGGACAAGTGCATTTTTACTGAAATTTACTATACAACATTGTCATTATAAGGACAGTTACAGCTATATAAGATTTAGCATTCATGGACAAGTTAACCAAAATAAGCTGTTTGCTACTTTGAGTATCTTCCCTCTACAAAATTAAGCAGATATTTAGGGTTTTGAAAAGCAGACGACACAAAAATATATTTTGAGAAAATTACCAAGCATTCTAAGGGTTAACAGTATATCTGTTGTAGAACTTTAAAGGCATTAACTCTTTGCTTCAAGATTCCGCACACCTGTAAACAAACTGCTTTAATGTTGTCTGTTCTAAGAGTGTAGGGACCAGGAAAGTGATTAACGCCTTACTCACTAATACCTTAATTTGACGCATCGGCTGCAAAACATCCCGGAAACCAGAGTGTCGAAGAGTTACATTTCTCCTTATGAGCCATATATCCTTTTGTTACAATAATGTTTTTGTCGTAGCATATAATATGGCAACATGGTTATAGTTCTTTAGTGATTCTAAGGATTTTAACAGACAAGGAATAAGTGCACAGTTATTCGGATATGTGAAACATTCTGACATCAAACCTAGCTGTAAAATCGAATATCAAATATAATCGAATCAAGTAACCGAATGTTTAAATAGTAATTTTGTCATTCATTTCAATCCCTACTTTCTACCCAATATAACAAAAAATGTAGTTGCTTTCATGTTGTTTTGTCGACTGCTGTTGCTTTTAACTTGACAAGTCACACTTCATACATGGGGAATTGGCAAGGGAGAATCATGCTTCAAATATATCTCGTAAAAATCGAAAATTTAACACATTAGGCGAATTTCACACCTTGTCGTCTTCTCAATTGGTTGCGATAATCTAATCCTATGACATCTCGCAGACAGCTTCGCGGCGATAACCTTTTACGTTACGTCTTCTTGCTTAACCCTTAACCAAACGCCAAGTTTTCGGCTGTCAAAAATTGAAAGAGTTTGCAGACGACAATTGAAAATGTGATTAAATTGAAAAACAATCTACTGATGGGGCAGGAAACATATTTGGAAAAGGAGAAATTGCTCGTTACGAGCAATTTCTCCTTTTCCCCACAATGTTTTCCAGAGTCGTCTGCATCAAAGGGGTTAAATATCGTCATTGTTTGTTAATGGGTTGAGTCCGTTTTTCATATCGTATGTTGTGACTCGTCCAAACTGGAAGTAACAGCAGACGATACAACTCACGCAAATTTAGAGGAATGAAAAGCAACAATGCCTGTGTCAGTTTAGGAGCAAAGTACATCACCAAAGCAGGAATTGCTCGAAATGAGCAGTTTCTCTTTTTGGCACAATGCATTCCACCAAAGGTGCGTTAAAACGATACTTTTGAGCAAGGGGGATAATATGTCGACAGAAAAGAAATAAATATCAAGAACAGTTAGATCTGGTAAGAATCTAGGGAATGCTGCAACATCGCAGACAGTTATCAAAACGACATAAAATGTCAAACAACCAAATACTCTTGTACTTTCTCTAAAATTTTCTCTTACAGAAATGCCAAATCACCAAACAAAAACAATACTAGGGATTAAAAATTGAAATAAGACAAACAGGGAAAGTAGAACAGGCGATAATCAAATTCCCTATGGACCTTTCTTGGATATGCAATACAGCATTTCCGAATCCGAATATCGGAATGCATAACTTATTCATTGCATAGTTAATGCGCACGTTTACAGCAAAACAGTTTTTAGTTATGCAATACGTCTATCACAATCTATTTCAATCTGTATACGGCGTGAGTTACCGGTAAGGTTTACTCTGTTGTGATCGATACTAAGTTAGTTGTAATACAGTCAAACTTGTGTCAAGAGGCCAGTCTATGGAACTGAGAAAATTGGCTGTTTAAGACAGATTGGCTGCTTAACACAAATTGATGTACAATATGAATCCAACGATAGGACTTTCTGGAGTGGTTGTTTAAGGCAGGTTGGCTCCTTCAAAGAACGGTTGCTTAAGACAAGTTTGACAGTAGTAGGTATATTGTAAAAGGGTCATAACAACATGTGTTGAATCTTTAAAATATACACTTGTAATTCCTAGCCTCGACATGTTATCCGAGAAACATGTGAAGATTATGTAGCATTCTTTTCCAATCGATATCATTTACATGTCGCTGTATCCTTATCAACACATATACAAGTTTTATTTTTGGATTACTTCATAAACAATTCATGTATCGAAAGGTTTTATTAAATGACATGGACAAGAATACTACATTCTTGTTCCAAACCTCTTTTTGGTCTACATTTTTTTCACCAAAGACCAACTTCATGGCTGCATTCGTTGATTTTTGTTTCAACCTGGATGTTTTTATCTTGATTAAGTTGTAGTATCTGCTAATGAGTCCAGATTGGCTATTCCCTTAACCCTTTACAAAACAATAACGACATCGACCAGTTTGTTGCAGACAACCCTGGAATACATTGTGGTTAGAGGAGAAATTGCTCGTAACGAGCAAATTCTCCTTTTCCCACATTGTTTTCTGCCCATCAGAAAATTTTGTTTCAATTTCATCACTGTTTGAAATTCAGTTTGAAAACTTTCAATTTGGGACAGTGGAAAATTTAGCGTTTAATAAAGGGTTAAGAAAGAATGATCCCTTATGAACTATACCGGTAGACCAGTCGACATCATGCTTCAAAATGCATATTTATCATTTATGGTGGAGACTAGTATAGCATCTTTTCTCGAATTATCATTTTACAGTTTATATATCTAAGCATTATCGTTGTTGATTTCAGTTCATGATCCTTGTCGATAGAATTATAGATCCTGAAGCTAATATATAACACTTATTTATGACCAAGTTCTTTGCTTCGCGATTTATTGAATTACTTGCCCTTTCATTTCATTCTCTTCGATTCTTATCCAATAAAACAATATACAAACTCCGACAAACAAAGACGCGTAGACATTGTTTCCAATACCTCCTATTGCCGAAACAACTCCGATATACACTTAGGTTTGTCGACTGGTCATTTATTACGAGTGTCACGAAATCCTGCGGACTTAAACACCAACTACAATATAAAATAAGCAGTTGTAGGTAAAAAGTGTATGCATGTTATTTTCAAACTGGCATTGGATAGCGACTTGAAAAAGGGATTCGCATACCATGTTCGCTAATATTTGTCAACGAATATTTGCATCCGTTTTGAATTTTCAGGTTAGTTTGAAGAATATACGCACCTGTGTGACTGATTACATCATGGCGCATGTCACGTGATATGGAATATGACGTCACCAGCCAAAAAGACATGCGCATTTGAGGACACCAGCGCACATGGAGATTCAACAGGGGCTGATGCGCAGGTAAACAATTAAAATGTGTTATTTGTTTAAAATGCATAACCGGGTTACCATTTGGTAGGTGTGATGATTGCATTGGGGTTGTACGCCAACCGACTTCATGACAATGCAAACAGGTAAGATCAAGGCCAGCCGCCAATTAGCTTCACGGATGGCCAGACGACACAAAAATCTTATCTTATAAAATTCTAAGGGTTTCAAACCGGACTTCATAGTTGATGAAACGAACTACTTGCGCAATATGTTTATCAAACGAATGTTATGAAAACACATTATATAATTCCATCCAAGCCCGTCAACACGCAGACTCAGTTCTATCAATAATTCACCAAGTCTCCATTTACGGTCGCTGTGTATGAAATATGAAATTGGAAAAAAACACCTATGTTTTATTCTTACTCTATTCGCGAATATTGGAACCTACCATTTTACCTCATCACACGATACATTTTACCCATGTCTTCCTAATTGTCCCAGTTTAATCTTTAAAAAAAAAAAAAAAAAAATAGATAAAAAAAATAATTGATATGGCCGAGAGAGCGATGTTAAAATGGTCGGTCATTATATATAGGTTAGAGACTAGATAGTGAAATTTAAACGATATAGAAACCCCAAGGAAGGAACGATAGCGACTGACGGGGTTTCTATATGTAGGTTAAACACTAGGCGTTTTGGAGGTCGGTGTATGCTTCTATGAATGTAAAACCCAAGGCCTTTCGGAACGAGCACATATTGTGACATGCTTTATTTTTGTTAGAGACCAAACGGGTTTGTGTTCTCTAAATGATTTATATGACATTGTCGCACATTGCATAGTGTTCCATTATTCACAACAATAGAAGCACAACCAATCTACAAACTGTATACAATTTTGCGCTGTTGATAGGGTGGGTTAAGGTCGCTATAGCTGATTCTGGAATTGTGGATACTAAACTTGCTTTCATTAATTGATAAAGTCTGTCAAATATAATGGAATTCCTATTTTCAAAAACATGAATTCTAGTTTTTTCACCGTAAATAGCCAAATCCAAATAAGTTGAAAACTTGACTATACTAGTTATTTAAGCTTGTAGACTAACCGGAATAGCAGTGATCAAACACTATGGCGACTGCAAACAACATCAGATATTTTGAAAATAATTTAAAATCTTTATCAGAGAATGGATCAAACTCTTTTATTGGCCAAATCGTTCATAAAAAATAAGGCATAACAGAAGGGAAAGTGGACCCCCTTGGTTTAGGACAAATGTAATGTTAAAATAGTCCGATTCTTCAGAACCGCCAGACAGCTTAAAAACTATTGGACTTAGTTAAAGATGCATTTTAAAATATCAACTATTACAATGCTTTTCTTAAAGAACAAACGTGCATCCTTTTAAATGATTTTTTTTATTGTTATTTGTACCTGTTACATGCAACTTCCCATTCATCTTTATTGATACGACATCTTGCATGTTCCTGTGCACAGACCCCTAATCGAGTTGTATGTGGAAGTATTGTTAGACCCCTTTCCTGCGTGTCATAAGCGGAAGCCATGTTGATAATTTGTGGATTCTAAAACGACATTCATTCGTTTTTGGGTTGGTGTCATCCTTAAACTTTTCTTTACTATACAGCCATTGGCAACAATAACAGATAGGACACAGTCGCTCCTCTTGTTTAAGACCAAATGTAACGTTAAGAAAGTCCGAGATTCCAGAACTGTAACACAAAAATGGACTTTGTTATAAAGACATTTTAATGTGACAATACGAGTTGTGATTTATTCGATACAATCTACAATCCTTAGATTCTTCAGTATTGCATTTCCTTTAATATACATGTACAGTCCTCAGCATGGCATGTTCGTACAAGTACTTCCATGATGGTCATGGAAGGATGGAAGCCAACAATAAGACGTAATTGAAAGCGACTAAACCGTTACCAACTTGGTTCGATTTGAGTTTGGCAGCATCTTGATAATATTTCCTTAATATTACGGGCGAAAGACCGTGCCGAAGGCACGGTCTGAAGACCGCCTATATGTTACACGTACGTACAAAACGAAAAGAAGGTACCTACAAATCCAAGGATTTCCGAATTACTCAGAACCCTATAGGACTTTTTTCGGCCATGTTGGTTGCAAACCGTTTTTCTGCCCCATATGGCGCCATCTTGTTTGTTTGTTTGTTTGTTTTCCAATTTGTTTTACATCGATTGTGAAGGAGGCTTAATAGCCCATCGAGTCACTCTCGATGACTGCTTCCTGGAGAATACACCAGTAATCGCGCCGGTTTGAGGGCTAGTCCCGGCAATTCTCACCTCGCCTAACGGGGATTCGAACCCGGGACCCTCGGTACAGTAGTCCGACGCTCTACCACTGTACCACTGTCGCCCTTAATCTTGTCCGAAAATTTATTTTTATTCAGCTCTTTTACTAGCAATGATGTGGAAAAATCAAAGTCAACAAGCAAAAAATAGAAGGATTTTCCTCCGAATATTGTTTACAACATCTTAAACAATAAATAGTTTTGTAAAATTTAGACCGCATTTCAACATTTTCTATTTATTTGGTGAAGGTGGCGACTCTCATCCTAAAACCCGTCAATTCTTCACATGTTGACATGGTGATTACACCAAAAACTATAACGTGCACTTTCCGTTTTTGTGTATCACGTGACAAGACATTTTCTTTACAAATCATCATCGTTCCGATCACCGCTTCAAATCTTAAATCGAATGAAATAATCGCCTTGTTGAACGCACATCGAAAACGATGATGTCAGGTAAGATAACTTTTTGTACACTTTCATTTTCGTATAAAGAACGCATATTTTGACAGTATATTTTGTTAAAAGCGAGATAGATAAATTGAAGAGAGTCTGGACCGTCATTCTATGTTTACAAACAAGATGGACACTACGAGCACTGTCTTACTCCGAGTATTGATTTTATGTCACCGCATCTATCTATGTGTCGAGGTAGTATTTAGTACACTTTCCAGTGTTAAAAGCTACGGGCAATATGGACATACATTTTAGAGACGAAAAAAGGTTTGTTTACATTGATATCATTTCAAGGCTGAGTAATCTTGATCCGTATTGGATTCTTCTTTTTGGATTGACGATGTGCCTGTTTGTTTTTTATTCACACGTTCTTTGCTCTTTGATTCTTGAATCTACCTATCATGATGACTTCCAAAATATGTCTTTTCACCGATTATTAGTGGAGACATAGTCGGGGAACATAGTAATTATGACTTTTAAGTAAATTTCATTTGTCTGCTTTCCAGAATCAGCCATAGTTCAGACTGTGTGAAGGTCAAATGTGAACCGGCAACCAAAGAAATGAATGTTGTGGTACTGCATAAAGAAAGATACTTTGTTTTATAAGCACATGTAAGTACAACTTATCTTTTTCATAACTTGATAAGTAATTATGATATGAATAATACCTTGCAAATACAGATAAGACAAACAAGGAAATTTTGGTTCGAACAGCTTTTTACTTTAGAAAGAATGTTTTACCTGAACTACATGTGTTTTATACTGTTTTCAACACTATGTCAAACATAAATTTTATGGGTTATAGTTTGTCAATACATCCTCTTAGCATGTTTTTTTCTAGAAAAAAAACTGCACTGCAATATTTTTAAACTAGATCACTCTATCTTCCTTCCATTCATAATTTGATGAGAAATCTTAATAAACAATGATGTAAAAGGATGCATAATGACTAATGAATTTCAAACAAGTGGCTGGAATAGATTTGTTTTCCATTAATGTACATGGCTCAGTCTATAAGGATTACAACTAAACGAACAAAGACAGCATAAGTAATTCTATAACAAGATTTTGGCAAACATGTTGCCATTAAAAGCTATTCAAAACAAAGTTTGGAAATACAAAAAAGACTACATTACTTTTGAAATGATATCTATTCAACATTCATGTTTTATGTACATGTTATACATCAAAACACTTCTGCTGTATATGAGGTACAGTGACAAAGAAAGAACCATTTTAACATGGATTTTGTTTTAAACTTATGTTTCTTCCATTATTTCTTTTAAACAGAAATATGTGTGCCTGACAGAGGAGGAACTGTACCTGAAAGTGCTGACAAAAAGAGAACAGATGAAGACGTGTATGAAAATTGTCCCTGATTTTTTTCTCTAAAAGTTTAAATGTCAAACTTGTGTTAAGAGGCCAGCCTATGGGACAGAGTAAATCCAGTTAACCCATTACCAAACAAAACTAAAATTTAACCACTTTGTTGAAGATGACTTAGGAAAACGTTGTGGGAAAAGGAGAAATTGCTCGTGACAAGCACTTTTTCCTTTTCCCACAACACTTTCTACCCTATCAAAAGATTATATTTCAAATGTCTTCAAACACTTTCAATTTGGGACAGTAAAAAATTGGGATTTGGTAAATTGTTAAATTATGTAAACACTTTTTGAAGCAAGCAGGGCATAACAGATTTGAGTAAAGCCACCATTGTAACTAAATTATTTCTACAGCAAGTTTTCCCTTTTGTCACAATGATTTTATTCTTTACAAAAATGCTCTCTTTTTTCTGATTACAAACACTTTTGGTTGCAAATAATTTCTATTTAAAACAATGAGGGCTTTGCATTTTCAAATCATTTGGACATTTCTAGCAATAAAGCATAAACAATAATAATTTCTAAATATTATTGGGTAAAAGATATTGTAATTTATAGAAACATTGTTTGAAAGATTCCCTTGCATCACATTGGCTTCTTATTATTCTCTGTTAAAGATATGTTCAATTCTTTCTACCTTTTATAATGGTTTTAAAAAACACTTTGACTAAATCATGAATATAGTCAAATGACTAAATGAGCAGTTATCCTTTTTCTCATTATAGTTTAAATCAAATGTCATAGTTAAATTATGCAATTTGCTTGTGGTCTGCTATTGCTTTCATTGATAACAGTCACAAATAAAGCTTGAAGTAAGGTTTATGGATAAATGATGGCATGTTGCCTGTTTACTTTCAAAAGAAGATGTAATAGTTAAAGTAATTTACAAAAAATTATGTGCTTTGTTCTCAAATTGGACTCCTTTTTGTAAATTGTAAAATATTCAACAATTATTGATATTACACCCTGAAGATGATAAAACAAAACTTTTAGAAATAATACTTTAATCAATAGTTCGTTAAAAGGAGTAACAGGTTATTGGCACAACATTGAAGCAAAGGTTATGTTTAAATGTGGAAAATATGAAAACTTATATAACTTTCTTTATTTAAACTATTTAATGTAAATCATGCATTGCATTTTGCAGAAGGTTAAACCAAACATAGGCTAACACTATGGCTGATCATTTGAACAAGTTTGTGTATAGATCTGTAGCCTACATATTCTATTGAGACAAGTGTTTGTTATTACTACTAATTACCTTAAATAAAATTTGTCAATTGTTTAACAATAGAATTATCTTTTTTTTTGTTTCAACTTATCATAGAAGGACTTTTGGTGCTGTAGATAATTTTAAAGAATTTTGACAATGATGGATTTCCTTTGTAATACAAATTTTTCTATTTCATCACTAAATCATATGTTGTGAAAGAGTTTTAAGAATGATTCAGAGAAAACATATGCTTACAACATACAATTTGGTGAAGAGTAAATTCTACTTATCAAGGTTTCAGTGCAAGACAATACTGTAAGTGCTTCACATATATGAAGTACTTACTGAAGTCTTGTGTTGAATCCTCATTTTGCATGGAGAGATTTTGGAATTCAAATTCTTTAGTTTGGTGGTTTTGATATTGCACAAACAGTGTCTTCTGTTTCTTATTGCATTACTGATATGGGTAGGACAGCTAAAACATGAGAGTATCTAGCGAGAACCACCAACCACACATACATGATAATGTGTCTTAGATGCTATGTTTGATAATAGTTTAACAACATTTTCAACAGAATGCTTCAGTTGTGTCAATAGACATATCCCTGTTTGTTCCTATTATTTCCTCATAAGTCCCTGCAAATAAACCTTCTAAGCCACCCATCACTTACCCCATAAAAACATTGTTGCTCTGTGGTTTAGTCAAATTAAAATAATTCAACATGAAGAAGCGTTCCACCCCCGACCCCCCACCCCCAAAAGATAGTTTTTGGTAGGACCTGGATCACAGCTAAAATGTGGTTATTGAGTATCCATTGATAGCATCCAACCATACATAAATGTTATTAAGTCTTAGATGATATTGTTGGATTATGGTTTAACACCGTTTTCAACAGAGTGTTCCAGTTTTATATCAATCGACATTAATCCCTGCTCCTGTTATTTCCCCACCAGAACCTTCCAATATTCCTCGCTGGACATAGTCCGAATGATCCAGACGTAGATATTTCATTCTACGCCACAGTTACAGCTTGGATCATCCTAGTTACCCTAGACACTGGCCATTTAACCCATACGAATATCATTACTCTTTGTTTGGAAATTTAAAAAGTCGTGGTGCAATGCCTTTCGAAAGAATATCATACAAGCCAAAGTATCAAATGCATAATTATTCAAGCTCAATACCAAATATACTTCTGTCTAATGACTATGCACCATTCATAATGGTTAGCAACTCATATAATATATACACAGTGGTAAAATACAGTAGTTGGCGTCGTAGGTTATATATCAAACATATCTGATTTGTATCTTGACAATGGCTATTTCTTTTAAATTGGAGTGCCTCCTGACAGGACACTGCTTCCTTGCCAAGTATTACTGATACAATACAAAGGGAACATTATGTTATACAAATCCAGAATTATAGCACTGTTCATTAATTGAAAGAACAAATCTCTTTCGCCCGGTTTAGGCTTTGCCTATTATCATATTAGAAAATAGGTATTAGACATCGACATTTCCTATGTGTACCTCTAAGCCATCCCATACAAGAGGGAAATGTTAGGACATTTTCATAGCAATTTCTCATTCAATACTATTGCAGAAGTTTTTAGTTTCTATTTTTTTTTATTGATTTAACCTTTTATACATATGGATTTATAATGCTGAACAACTCCAAACTTTAAGCTTAAGCTGACAGCATTTTTAAGGACTATGTCATGGCCGAAATAGATTTTCAGCACTCCCAAATACGAACATGTGAAAAAGCGTGAAGACAAGCTGTGGCAACTTAGAAATGTCATTAATGGTGAAAACAGCATTACCAAATGCCAAACGAGCTACGTCGGGTGTTTTTGTCATATATTAAGAGCACAGCAGCAGACGAAAAACCTACCCAAATTTCGTGACAGCCTTTCTCGAATTACGATAAACTTTAGATGAAAAACGCAACAGAATGATAAACAGCCAACCTCATGTAAAGCAGCCGAGCATTAAATTTCAAAATAAATGAGATATAAAGTAATGTGTAAAAAAGTATGAACACACCATCCTCAAAATTTGCATTCTCCATCTTGCCTTGTAATTGACGTTAGAAAAAACTGTGTTCAAAAGGTAACCGCCTCGTGGCATGCTTTACAGTAGCACACTTATGAAAGAGCTTGTTTATCTTGCTTTGATTATATTTTTTAGCCTTTTTCATCAGGGTGTAAAGTCGAAATTAGATGTTAACATATCATAACGGAAATGAAAGGCGAACAACTCGATTCTTGGGTTTATTGTGCTATAACATAGCGATACGTCCATCAAATGAAAGTGAACTGTTCTGCTTGACAACGATGACGCTTCTATATTATTGATGACTTTTGTCAGACGCGTGTACAACATGATATGTAACCGAGTGTTCAGAAATTCATCATCTATTATTCAGAGGTTCAACCATTTAACTTTTTATTCACACACACTCATTAACATTGTTTTATTGTATTCTACATTGGTTATATGGCCTGATGACAACCAAGGTCAAAGTTTCAAATTTTGATTAATATAGAAAGTATCGTTAGCCTATATCTAATTATTTAGATTGTCATAAACAATAAGTATGGAACAGATGGTATACTTGAAAAGCAGAGCGATTATGTATGGTAGCAAAACTATTTCTGTGACATTTTGGGGTGCAAGGGTAAAACAAATGCTTCGATTAATATGTATTAACTTAATCAATTTGGTAAACATTTGAGCATTTATTCACTTCATAATCAGGTATCAGATAAGTATTGTATCACTTAATTATTTTGCGCTGATCTCACACATCTAAATTAAAACCTAAATATTTGATTTTCTCTCAAGGGTAATACCGTCCCAATCAACTAAGAATGCCATACTCCATACATTGGTTGGATATGAGGCGAAAAGACATACCACGTTGTGTGAGGTGATACATCCGTAATAAACCCAACCAAACGTACTTTATAGCATGTCTTTCCCGACAAATTCCGGGTCACAATAATCAGAGATCCCGTTTTAAAGTGACGACACATTGCACACGATACTTCCTTTTGTTCATTTCAAAAGCGAGCCGTGTATCAATACATGATTAGATTGTGTAGAGGCCAATGGGTATAAAACAGAACAGATCTTTATTCAACCCATTACCAAATAATAACGACATTTTACCACTTAGTTGCAGATGACTCTTGAAAACATTGTGGGAAAAGGAGAAATTGTTCGTAACGAGCAATTTCTCCCTTTTCCACAATGTTTTCTACCCTATCAGATAAATTATTTTCCAAATTCATCTCATTTTGAAATGTCGTCTGCAAACTCAAGGATAAACAAATTCAGTATAATGAGAATGTCGGAATGCGAGGGGATAGAGAGACAGTGACAGAGAGAGACTCTTCGTCCATGGATATTACCTGTTGGTAATTAAATAGAAAAGGGTTGAGCCATTGCTGATCTATCAATGTAGCCTTTACCAAACGCCAGAGTTTCGATTTTCCCAAATTGAAAGAGTTAGCAGACGACATTTAAAAAGGTGATGAAATTGAAAAATAACCTTCTGATAGTGCAGAAAACATTGTGGGAAAAGGAGAAATTTCTCGTTTAAGAGCAATTTCTCTTTTTCCCAAACATGTTTTTTTCAGAGACGTCTGCAACAAACTGGTCAAATGTCGTATTGTTTATGGGTTAAACTCCTTCTTCGAATGTGCAACTAGGTAATTTTGACCATTTCCAGTCAGTCGGTTCTATACGCCTCCCACAAAATAATTTTACTAAAATATTTGTGAGGAAACGATTCCTTGTTCATACGCAAAATTCCAATCACTTTTTCATTCTTTTTTTTACCAATATGAACATTTTATTTTAGTTCAAGGTATAGTTCGTTAACTTTTTTAGTATGGGGAAAAGGGTTAATTTGTTAAGTAAAGAGTCATGAATCTAATACAAACAACGGAGACATGATACTGTTTGTTTTTCATATGACGCCAATTTAGCATACATGCTTCTCTAGAACTACCCTTAACCTAGTTTCTAATATGGTAGATATTTGTTGACCCACCTTGAGTCTAAAGAAAAAAATATAAATCAAAAGAAAAACTCACACAAAAATTACAGAAAAAAACCCTACCCCAACAAATTAGGTGTTCGTCATGATACGCCATATTACGTCATCAGCCTACGATGACGTATGTTTACGTACACGTCTTGACTGACTTGGAAATTCTCAAAAAATAGCGACTTATTGTTTTGTTACAGACGTCTTGACCAACCTGGAAGAATAAGAAAATAGCGACTTATTGTTTTGTTACAGACGCGTTTGGTACATTCGCCCTAACATCGAAAACATTGAATTATTAACATGGCCCCTCTCCGCGTGGGTTCAAGTCCTGAGAGGGATATGGCTTTTCATGAGAGGCAGTCTCCCGACTGACTTACGGAATGCCGATGTTTCTACCCGCATTGACCAGCCCTCATGGGCAGTTGAGTATGGGGTCTTCCTCCATCATTAAGAGTCGGACATCGCTAGATAACTAAAATAATGTTAATATGATGTAAAACCCATATGAATTTTTTTTATTAAGTTCATGTTATTTACTAGCATAGATGCAATTGCACTGTATTTTGACTATACACAAAAGCCCACATTGGGGTAATCGGCTTAACCAACTACCAAACAATAACGACATTTGACCAGTTCATTGCAGACGACTTTGAAAAGTTTTGATGGAAAAGGAGCAATTGCTCGTGACGAAACAAAATGTTTTCTGCCCTATCAGACGATTATTATTCGAGTTCATCTCATTTTGTAATGTCGTCTGCAAAGTCTTTTAATTTGGGACAGTCGAAAATTTGGCGTTTGGTAAAGGGTTAATACTACGTAATACACGGGAGTTCGAGGGTGAGTCTTATCGTTTCATTCTGAATGCCGAATATTTATACATGTTAATTATTTGAGGGTAACGTGTCTGGCTATAGTGAGTCCTTCACGAATGTTTGTGTTATTCGTATGGGATACCTTCTTTTAACACAATTATATATATCATTGTAAGGCGACATCTTGTATACTCATGTGTACAGGGTTGATCCCAGCCGGGTCTAGGCTTCCAATTCGTATTGTTAGCCCCATTTCCAGAATAAATGGGAAAGAAGCTATGACAACTATTGATTAGCTAGGCTTCCAAGTCGTATTGTTAGACCCATTTCCAGAATAAATGGGAAAGAAGCTATGACAACTATTGATTTGCTAGGCTTCCAAGTCGTATTGTTAGACCCATTTCCAGAATGACAGGGAAAGAAGCTATGACAACTATTGATTAGCTAGGCTTCCAAGTCGTATTGTTAGACCCATTCCCAGAATAACAGGGAAAGGAGCTATGACAACTATTGATTTGATAGGCTTCAAAGTCTTATTGTTAGCCCCATTTCCAGAATGACAGGGAAAGAAGCCATGAAAACAATTGATTGGAATTAAATGATTTATATTATTTCAAATAAATGTTGTATAAGAACCGTCCTTGTAAGTATTTCCTTTATATCGCATACATTGTCAGTCGATGTCATTATATTATAGTTATTTATCACTAATTGCATTCGAGCAAAGACTTACGGTCCCGTTTCCCGACTTGCTATTTTAAGATAGATAGTGCTGATTCAACCCATGTATAAAACATTCCCATATATGGGATTTGTAAATAAAATCCCCCAGAATGAAAACCATTCGTGAGAAGGAAATCTGCTGTACATCACAAGTATACGAAAAAGCAAGAACATCAAAATTATAACAAAAACAAACACACTTATGATCTGTACGTGTTCAAGACTATAAATGTCAATCATTTTCCCTCCATATTCACAGAACCGGAACCAGTTTGCGATGCCTATGGAAGAGTTCAGAGAATTATACAAGACAGAGATTCACGTGTTGTGGCAGGAAGTAGAACGTTTCCGGAAGTTATGTCAGCGCCAGGTAATCCGATTTTCTCTTTTACTCCCGGATGCAGACGACATCTAACGCAGTCGCAGCAGACGGCATTAGAAAGGATGTTAAAAGTTGATTTCCTACAAAGGCAGAGGAATATTTTGTGTTCGCAAAACTATTTTCTCAAAGGGGCTGGTTTATAGATTCCTTCGATCTCATTTCCATAGTTTGGATTCAAACTTTGACTGATCAATGGCACCTGCATGTATCTTTGATTTTTCGATTTCGTTTTATTCTTTTTTGATAGTGTGTATTCACGACATTTTGTTATGAGTGTTATAGTTCATAAACATAAATACAGCATTATATGGCAACATACATATCTTTCGAAACATCGAGGAAAGTCCAGTAAGATTAAATGGCTTTACAACACAATAATATCTGTATGTTTGCATTTAAGTTGCAAATCTCTTTTGTTTAATTTAAACAAATTATGTGGCTTTTTGTACTTAACAAATCTTGGTTAAGTTGTTACATGCAAGTTTGTATCTCATGAACTACAGTATGGTATGGGTTGATACTTCACACATGTGTTTAGGGTAATAGTTTTAGGTCCCTGACCAAGTTCAATATCTCTAGTCTTTAAGCAAATTATGCGGTCTCTTTTACTTAGATTGTCTTGGTTAAAGTTTCATGTGCATGTTCGTTTCTCGACAACTATTGTAAGGAATCATTGTGTGCACCCTCATGTTTTAGAAACAAATTATATTTCACTAACCTATACCCCTCTCCGACACTATTGAATAGTCGAGCATGCTGTCTTATGGACAGCTCTTGTTTCATGTTTATTCCCTAAAGTGTACTGCAGCAGAAGCCATCTTAGGGGTACTGCGTGGCTCAGTTGTTAAAGTGGTTGACTCAGAACTCGGGGTTCCGGGTTCTAGCCCCACCGATACCACTGGTTTCGTGGGCGTGGCCTCCGACAGGTCACTTCAGAACCCATGCCCAGAACTGGTGGATCCAGGAAAACCGTAGGGGTCACAGGCTTAGGCCTTTATCTTGTACCAAAAGGTTAAACGGTGTGTGCGTTTTTTTTAGTATCAAAATCTAAATCAATGGTTGATATCCAAAGGTGGGGTTCATAACGGGCTAGCCTCCTAAAACGCACTTTGTAATGAAAATAAAAGTTGTTTTGTATTTGAGTATTACAGAACACTTCGTAATTACGAAACAAGTTGCAAACTTGGAACAAAACGGTTCGTAACATTTTCGTATAATTAGTTCTCCTATAATAACGCTTGGCTTACTGATTTGTTAGCACGGATAGACAAGTATTATCATGCAAATGAATACATGAACTATACTGCAGGGTTATGTAGGACACATTGTTAATAAATACTTGTATGCTTTATAATGCATTTTTTTAAGAGTCTGTACAATGTTAACTATAGATCTACATTTGGTTCATATTTGGTTCATATTTGGTTCATATTTGTTTCATATTCGTTGACGGTCTACCGCTATGGAAGTACCTATACGTTGTACATACAGCACCATATTGATGGTGTTATGACATAATCACGTATTGATTTTCTAGTACTCTCTTCATAGCATTTATAATGGTCCACTGCTTTAATCCTTAACTACGCTGGTAGCCTACTACGGTGACATGTTCAAGATCTTAATTTCTATCTTGTTTTTTTTTCGAAATAAGTATTTTCTACTTATCAGCATGGCGAATCAAAGTTCGATTTGCCTTAAAAGTGCTTATGATTATCTCGGAAAAATAAATCGAATTTCGTTTCTCCGAGATATTTAAAAGATGACCTAAAAAATACGAAATTAGAAAATGTCGCGCCAAAGCCACTGTACCATTTTTATACACACGGACTTTTCCCCTTTATTTCTTAAATTCGATACGATTGGAACTGATGGCGGCGAGCATCTACGCGGTTAGCGACGTCATAACTTGAACAACACAAATACTGGTTTCCCTCATGAAAACTGTTTATAAAACAGAAAACGTCTTACTTGCGCAGGTCACTGCGCTATTCATTCTTTCTTAAAAATCCCTAGTCATTCGCAAACGCAAATTTATCATACCCGACTGTTCAATATATTAAAGGATAAACTATTTCCAATTTTCAAGATAACCGAACTATTCCAACCTACGCGATGACGCAGCTTTACTTAGTTGTCGCCTCATGTTAGGTGGAATATTTTTGGTTCGATCCCGGTCTTCACCCTAAAACCAGGAAAGTTATGTCAATGGCATTGGTTTAGTAAAGACATAAACAAATTATTGTTACAAAATAAATACAAAAGGTGTGCCATGACCAAAGTTGTAAGATACTCAGCGGGACGAATATATGGGCCAACAGAAGTTTATTCAAGGCTTAAACTGTACAGATTCTGCTAGTTCTCAATGCAATCAAACTTTCGCAAAGTTGATAAATGTTTGTCTATGATCATGATTCAAACATAGTATGAATTTGTGCATATTTAGCCTTATAGAAATATTGTTTTAAATAAACATGTCGTATCTCTGTGTATGATGGACATATTCGTATATAATATGGAACTTATTATTTCTTCTGATGACATTCTTGGTAGATTTTATAGCAACACGACATTGAAAGCCAGAATCAAAAAAGGGTAAAACTTGGTCAAATTCTTGGAATCTCTACGAATCGGTGTTTAAATTGTGCTAACGTCAAACAAAGCAATATACAAACAGCGCTACAACGTTTCTAGTGTATAACATAACATATACCTTGATTTCAGTGTCTGCCTCTCCCGAATAAACGGTTTTACAAGGTTGAAAGTAAGGTGTGAAGTGAACGAAGAATCAATTAACGAGGCGTATGGGAATATTATTGATATTTATAAATCCCGCGGTGCATTGGGACGCTGATTAGGCTACAGTTCTAGATATATATTTCATCGCACCGGATACGAACGGGAATAACCGAAATGGATCTGTTTCTGACCGAAATCAATATAAAAGTCAATCAAATGCAAATATATGTATATTTGTCTCATCATACGTACAGCATAAATCCTTATAGTGCTGGAACCGGCTTCGTGCTAATGCAAACAGGTACGATCCAGGCCAGCCGCCAAGTAAATTGGCGGCTGGCCTGGGATCTAACCTGTTTGCTTCTCCGAGTATGTTTACTCATTAGAATTAAGCAGATATGTAAGGTTTTGGAAATTAGACGACACAAAAATCTATGTTTAGAAAATTACCCAGCATTCTAAGTGTTAATTGTGTTTATTGCGAACAACATTTTCAATTTCTGTTAGACCGTCTATCATCATTTGGAATTGAAAAATCACGAAATAGTGATATGAAATATTTTGACTAGCGAATGAAAGGTATGGAAAGATTGGTTTTGGTTAAGGAATATTACAGTTTAGATAGGACAAGGTCTGCAAGCCTAGATATCGGGGTTGGGGTACAAGAGTATACGGGGTTTTATCTATAATGCACTATACAGATCATTTGAACTATTTCTTGGCCAAACTTTGACAATGGCATCCACTTTCCATGTTTTTGTAAGGCATTTTCTCTTTTCACGCAACCCATTTTTTGATTACATTAATCTTTGCTTAGGTTAGTCAATTGGCGACTGGTCTGTGATCTTAGCTGATTGGCACCCTGTGTATATTTCCTCATCAAAATAAAGCAGATATTCATGTATTTTTGCAAGCAGGCGACACAAAATTCTAGTTTTAGAAAATTACCCAGTATTCTAAAGGTTAATGGTGATTAACAGCTTGAGTATCAGAGTTAAGTTGGACGTTGCTTTGCAATCTGAACACATAGGGTTTATCCAATGAAAACACCTCTGAAATAATAGGGATGACGCCATATTGATTCCCGCGGAAAAGACGTCACTTCACTTTCGTTGTTAAAAATAGATCTTAAATGCGTAATCGTAAAAGTTTAAATTAAATTTGATTAATAAAACAACTATATATGTCACAACTTATAATTTCGCTTTTTCGTATGAGTTACCGATAAAATTTTTAAAAAAGATATCCAACACTTCCATGTACATTGAACTACTTAACGTGCACGCTTAGAAAAGGTGTTAATTGGCGGATGCCGATTTACCCGAAAAATTGTAACCCTACACGTATATACGACGTGTATTTCACAGCTCACGGAAATACCCGAGGAGTTCCGATTGGTTGCTTTGATGTATTGGAATGTTTACCGGAAGCAATATATTTCCGGCAATGCAGCACTGTATTATGGGAAATGCGATATGCGAGATGAACGCCGTTTTGGCGACGTTTTAATCCGGACTATAAACTTTGACAATGTGCGGTGAAAAATTACGCGAAAAATTGAGAATACTTGGGAATTACAACAGGTGAATGCTTAATTTATCTCAGTTATTAATTAGAGTTGCCGTCTTCATTTGAACATTAATCTATAGCCAGTGATAACGTTTCACTTGTTGGCCACTATGTATAGCTAGGACTTCAGCCTTCTGTAAATCTTTATCAAATGCATTTCTTATCAGAAGGAATAAAAAACCTTTCTTTATCAGCTAATTCGACCAATTGTTGATATGTGATACGTCCGAATTATAGAATGGACAAATCTTAACTTTGAGTACATTCAGTAGCGATCATTGTGGCAAATGGACGATTTTCAAATAGAAAGAAATTTCTTTTTTTTTTGACAAATTGGTTCCTAATGATGTCTTGAGCAGAAACGCCGACTTAGGGTACTATGAAAATACGGATAGAATGGGTTAGACAGACAAGAAACATACGAAGAGATTATTTTCGCCCCAAAATATCTCCACTTGTCACATTTTGTGTGCATACAACTATCTTATTCGTAATTATTATTCTAAAACAAAGGGCTTTTAATACAGGATATAATTTATTTTTGTCATCATGATTCCCCACTTGATTCAATGCTCACAATGTACAGTTTCTAGGAATACAGCATTTTGTCGGTGATATCTATTCCTTTGTTTCTGATATTGTTTAGAGCGTTGTTTCTGATATCGTTTAGAGCGAGTAACAGAAACAAAACAGAAAGACACAGAGAATAAAATGGGTACCTTTAAAGAAACGTAATTACATATACACATAAAATACATTAACTAGTATGTGAGGTTTTACAATACGAATAACAATAACTGCACAATACCTTCTTGACGTTCGGTAAAAACTATTGTGACATGAGAAACTAGGCATCAAGACCAACTTCTGCTTTTAGGTCACAAAATTTTTTCTTTAATATTGATACACTGATGCGTTGGAATGAGAACTTATGTAAGGTTTTTGAATAAAACAAACGAACCTGTGTTAGTTTGATAAATTTCTTTGTCATCATGTCATTTGTAGTTTGTTATTTCATGGTGTTTTGCTCATAATCGATGGTTGAACGTTTATACCTGAACTACCATAAAAGGCAACTTAAGACGCATGTATGTAGCATTATTGACACCCCATAGTTCAGTAGGAAACCGATCGTTCACGAAAATGATAAAAAGACTACATATATTGTGCTCTAAACACTCAATGACAATGGTTCGAATCCCGAAATTGGAATATATAGATTTCGAGAAGGTCTCTCAGCTGAGTAGGCCAATGATTATAGCTAAACGTCTTCATACTGCAAGTTACCGACCAGACGGTTAAGATCAGAGAAGAAGAAAACTTCAATGATGTAAGCGTATACAGATCAGATTTGACTTTGGTTTTAATTTAATCAGACATTTCGTACTTTTTCAAAACATACAACGTGTGAGTTTATGTGATATGGAGAGAGAGCTTTATTATGTAGAGAGTTTGAATGTTTATCTGTAATAATGTTGTACTATGTAACGATGGATACCAGACGGATCGATTTTAATGTAATACCACTCAATCGGTTTTTTAATTCTTTTTACTTAGTTCAAAAATGCAACAAAAGAGGATGTAACACTTCTCTGTGCTTTCAAATGTGAATTGCTGTTTGGAACACCATCGTCGTATGTCGAGCGGTACATGATGTTTAAGTCACAAACGTTCCCTAATTCTTCTGCAATATGAGTCGCTTTGGACTTTGATTTAATTTGTTCACCCATCACATTTAAGAACAAACGACATGTGTATCCGCCACAATAAACTAATTCCCAATGCGTCACATCATTTCAATGTTCATCAACTGAGTATGAACCCATCAAAGATCACTCACTATCTTACCATGTCGATAATTGTTTGTTGATGACATCAATCGCTAATGACAACTAACAAGTCATATGTTAATTACCTATAATTAAATCACTAATTATTTCGATATGGACTCAGAGACCTATATAAGGGTGTATGTCATAGTATCATTTTACGGTAAACCATTAAACAAGGTTATCATTTTTTTCGTGAAAATTTTCAAATGGGAATGGACAGATGAAATCGGTTTGGTTCTCAATGCATTTATATCGATGAGACCATTCTATTGAGTTCCATCAACAAAGTATTCAGAGAGGAAATACAGAAGTTACCAATTTGGCTGAACACATGAAGCTTTTTTCATATCGCATGTGGTAATTGTCTAATCGCCTCTCCTGGGATTGTGTTCTGTAGTTTGCGTTATGTGTCGCGATGGATTTATTCCGAAATATCATTCCTATCAACGCTGTGACCATACTTTCGACATTGTTTGGAAGTTTCCTTATTTTTACGAAATCCTCATAATTCAATTATGATACTATTGATATCATTTCTTCGACTTTGTTTTGTACTTTTGGGATGGGTTTTCCGGAATTAAATTTAAAAAAATAAATAAAAAATTGCGACAACCATTCTCTCCAAAGTGTTCGGTAATTGCATGGTTGCATCGCAATGCTGGCAATGCATGCATCGATCTTGTAGAAGCGGGAATTGTGCAACCGCTATATCGGCCGTGTTCGGTAGTTTCCGTGTGGTAATTCGGATCTCTTTTTATTGTAATTTGTCATTTTAGATGGCGAAACAGAGGATGTTATTGACGGAACATCGCCAGCGGTGTGAAGAGGAATATGGCGGAGAGAGTAGACATAACAGGTACTGGATTTAATGTTCTTTTGTCTTTCATTCCATCTCCAACAAACCTTTCTTTCTAAGTGTTCTATTTGTATTTGTTTTTGAGTCGTCCAAACGTGAAATGGTTTGCAGCCACCAACGGCGTTAAAAATATCGACCATATACAGAAAGAATACACTAGAGATTCAGGACCAACGATATAGGATTGAGCGGACAGCTGTTAGAATACTGAAAATAAAGCACACATATTCTTCTTTTCTTTATCTCGTTTCGTGTGCGTGTGGCTTTTTAGATAACTCACCAAGCCTAACTAAGGAAAGCCACTTGCGCAAGGTGTTCTCTATTCAATTCGGTCAAACGTTTCAATTTGTTTATTTAGCCTGCGCAATGTAATCTTTTTTCTGTATCAACGATATTCTATATATGGGTGACATTGGTCCAAGAGCAGAGCTCTTTCTCTTTTAGGGGAGGTAGATCACGTGTTGGAATCTCGAGAAACTTTTGAATGATTTTCCTGATATAACATAAACATATTACATATTTACTCCAAGCCGATCAATATAATTCCGAGTTGGCTATTTACCTTCAATAAACCCAAAGCAGTGTAATTCAAAGCATGTTGCCCCAACACCTACGCATGCGGCCTGAACACGATGGCAATGATTGATATTCATTATTCAATGGTTATTCGAGACTGCATCTCTCACTGCTATCATGGGTCGATAGGCATTGAATTTATTTTCCTTGAATACACAGATTATTGTTAGAAATTACATCGAATATTTTAGCACATTGATAGGTAAGTTAAAAAGTTGGAAGATCGGGACTGAAGCATTAATAGTCATTTTGAAGCATGTGTCGTATGGAAGGTTTTTAAACCCTTAGATTGCTTGGTAATTAAAAAAAAAGATTCTTTTGTGTCGTCTGCTTTCCAAAACCTTACATATCTGCTTAATTTTGTTGAGGAAAGATACTCAGAGTAGCAAACATGTTAGATCACAGGCCAGCCGCCATTTTACTTGGTGGTTGGTCTGGATCTAACTTGTTTGCATAAGCATGGAGTCGGTTCCAGCAATAAAAGGGTTAAGAAGTCTCCTTTGGCCATGAAACCTTTGATATTCAAGTACCTCACTGGAGCTTCTTTTAGGTTCAAACTGTCAAATGATATCAACTGAAGCGGAATCGGGTAATCAATACAAACTTGTTGTGTAAGGCTTCAATTCGACAATACCGCAACTCGTTCATCTAAATTAACGTCTCCGTATAACCAGTATAGTACATCTCTTCCATTTTGATTACCGTCTTTGCAAAAACTTTATAGAATGGATAGGATGCCAGAAGTGTTTTGTATGATTTCCGAGAACGTATACGCGTCTACGCGTGAACTTAGTCGCGAGGTTATGATACGTAGATATTGTTTTTCTTTTAATGTACAAGGACTTGGAAGTATAGTTAACAACAAGATTAACCGCAAACTGCCGTCTCCTATCCATCTCTCGTTTTGCCTTTCTGTATCTCCCTCTTTGACCCAGGCTTTCTGAATTTATCCCTGTCTCTTTTTTTAGACTGTCTCTGTACGTCTGACTGCGTTACTGTCTCGTTTTCTTTCTTGTTCCTATTGCATTTCTACTCTTTCACATGATCATTACTTTCTTCTTCTTTTACTCTCGTCCTCTCCATGCACACACACACCCCTCTCTAACACACACTGTATGCTTCTGGGAGGTGTTTGATAGCATGATGAATCGCGTTCTAAAGCCCTGTCTAGGAAAAAACATTTCAATGACATTTCGGTTTGAGATTAGATTGTCGTCAATTTTCTCCAGTAGCCTACTCTTCTTACCAATTTATATGTACTGGAAGCATCGTATGTCCATGTATGTAAAGCATAAACATGCGGTTTTTGTAACTAATAATAGATGTAATGATTCCTTATCAGAAATTTTTTTATTCTTTTTGGCAAAAAGATGATCTGCTTTGAGAAATGAATGTCGCCATGTTTTGCGTTAGTTTCAGGACGATTGTTTGTGGGTTAAACTTATCAAAATGCCCGAATCGTTTCTCACGTTGTTAATTTGTGGAAGCTATGCTAAGAACAATACAACAAAAAAGAAATGATAATAAAGAATCGCTATGGCCTTATCATCACTATTAAACTAGACTACTCTAATGTTGTCATGATAACAATTATCTTATTAACAACAACTTGTTTCGAATTTTTACCTTCGCGCGCTTACTTTGACAAGGGAGGCAATCCGAGTAATTTGATGTCATTTACAATTCGGTTATTTCCCTTTTATCAATCAAACCTCGACCAAGCTCCATCTTCTAAAGCAAGATCTATATTTACTCCTCAATCGTGGTAAAAGAAGGATTAAAGAGTAAATGCGCATAAATAATAAACTACACTACTTTCAATAGTTGCTTACAAAAGACGAGTAAGACACAATATTTGTTAAAGAGGTCACCCGCAATATAATCACAACTCTAAAACAGGAAGTGAAGTTAGAAGTCAGTTCGCCGTACAATATAGCAGAGGACGCCTCTTTTTGTCTAAATTGTTACTACTGTAGTGGGGGTTTAAAGTCACAAGATATAGTTTAATGTTGAAAGCGGACCGGATAGCTCAACCGTTAGACTATTCCCACGGTTAGTGGAGGTCCCGGGCTTGAGTCTCTGTTTGGCTGCATGCTTTTCTCACACAATAGCACCACTGTAAATGACACATGGCCCCCAATTTTAAATATTTAATCAGGCAGCCATCCTCTTAACGCAAATTGAGGCCTTCAAAAACTTATCAAAAGAATTCACTTTAGATCAGACAGATTTCTGAAAGAAGAAAGGAAACTGTTTTCTATGGTGATGTTGAGTAGAATGTCATTAACCATAGAGGTTTCCTAGTACACGAGAACGTACAGTTATGTACTGTGATGTCTCGTTAATCCGAACACGTCTGTTTCCAACAAAATATCCGGAATACCGATTGTCGACCGTCCCAAATTGAAAGAGTTTGCAGACGACATTTCAAAACGTGATGAAATTCAAAAATAATCTTCTGATATGGCAGAAAACATTGTGGGAAAAGGAGAAATTGCTCGTCACGAGCAATTTCTCCTTTAACCACACTATTTTAAAAAGTCGTCTGCAACAAACTGGTCAACTTATTCCGTTCCCTTACAATTTCGTTCGAATTACGAGACATCCGGATAATCGGGATCCGGATAAACGAGGCTTCACTGAAGCGTTCTTTTCATAAGGCTTTCCTATTTGCATTGGTGTTGATTCTTAGTTGACATAAATGATCCTCGAGAGCTACTGGATAAACATACGCAATAAATCTACGAACGAAGCCTGTTCCAATGAAACTCGCTCGAGACGACATCGTTTTGTGTAGGGAAGTATTATTCAGGTGTGTGAGGAAGTGTACGAGTGTATAAAGGTTTGCGGAGATCCTGAGTTCGAGTCCCGCTCTGACTGCATGTTTTTCTTACCTCGATTACGTTAGTATATTGCAATGAAGTGAGCATACACACGAAGAACATATTATTGCATTTGTTTTGAGTGATGTATTTTTACTTATAACCATTGCATATTGAATGATTTTTATTACTAGATGCTTTGGAATATGACTCATACAATCTCATGTTGAAAGGTGGGTTTGAAAGTGTTACTTCTTTACAGCTTTACAATTGTCCATCATGTGCAAAAACAAAAACAAAAGATAAACAAAAAGTTATGTACTTGAATAAAGGTGTGCTATGTGGGTCATTTTTGCTTTGTTTCCTGAATAAACAATATACTTTATATATCTGATACTCATCGCACGAGGGCATAAATCTCCCGCTAATCCAATAAAGGTATTATCTAAGGATGGTGTGAAACAGAGGAGCTTTCTGTGTGAGAACATCCTTAGATAATAAATCAAAAGCCTCGATAACCTCCAAGTGCGTGGCATAACATCGACAATAGGAACTAATGCCACGAACATTTTATTGCTTCTCCTGGGAAATAAAATCGTGTGATAATTCTAGGAACGGGGGTGGCATCTTTTATGGCACCATATATGATGGCCTTCGAAAACCATGATACCAAAGCGAAGGAAAATCATTTTTTTTTAATATTGGTTATTCAACACTTAGAATGTAGAGTAATTTTCTAAAAACAGATTTTTGTGTCATCTGTTCTCCAAAACATTAAATATCTGCTTAGTTCTGATGTGGAAAGATACTCAAAGTAGAAAACAGGTTTTATCCCAGGCCAGCCGCTAATTAATTTGGCGGCTTGCCTGGATCCAAAATGTTTGCATAAGCATGAAGTCGGTTCCAGCGCTAGAAGGGTTTAGTTCCTTTGAAATATCATACGTTGTATAATGCTGTGAAACACGCTAGTACATAATGAGCTGTTTGCTATTTTCTAAAAAAACAGATGACTATATCAAATCAAAAGGAAACGATTGTCCTGGTCAACATAGTATTATATAGAATTGCTGATCCATAGACCTTACCCGTTGTGGTTAATTCGTCCGAGATGCTTCCAATGACATGTTACATTGCAATATTTTACCTTTGTTTAGGATCATAACCGTGAAAATAAGAGTTTGACGTACACAAATATTTTCATTAAGCCGCGGGGTATAGCAATACCTTGGTCTTAGGATAAGGCACTTTGCAGCTCCTTAAAGGGACTTATTTAGAGACTTTTGCTCAGGGAATAGTAAACGTTAAAATTTAGATGTTTACAATTATTGCCACTTAACCAAAGGACATTTTAGTTTCTTTGCCTTAAAGTTTCTGAAATCCCATGAATTCATTAAATAATATAAAAAAACTCATTTGCGCCTGTCAGCGCTTCTATGGGAAAACCGGGTTATTAATAAACGCAGAAATTTCTTCTCGTGAACATTGCTGACGTCACGTGACAAGAGCGGCTAAACATTTCCGAAGACCTATGTGACGATGGTATCTAAGAATAACACCTTTTAATGTAGATTTGGCACGTTGTTTACGAAATGACTCCGAACTGTTTGCAAAATTTGCAAGTCAAATGATCTTTATATTTTTTGTATGATTACATACTGGGTCGAGAAGCTGTCAAAGATCTAGCCTGATGTAACTTTAGAAATCTATGTTGTCATTGTATTGATAGGAGACAATTTATTTTAAAAAGTTAAAATCCTACTACGTGAGAAAGCCATTTTAAGTCGGTCAGAAAAATAAGCAATATGTATAGAATTCTTTTCCAATAGAAAATATGGTAAATGTTTTATCTCTGAGGGCATTGTCCAGGGTACCGTTTTACTAAACAGTTTACGCTTAGGATTTGCGTAAGTCTGAATCAACAACATCTCTTATTTCAATATTGGGCAAGGCAATATTGCAAAGTAACACATCATTGGAATTGTCTCTCCGAGACGCTTCCAATGACATGTCTCATTGCAATATTGTGCTTTCGTTTAAGATATTATCCATGTTTATCAGTTTTGACTTGCGCAAATATTTTCCGTACATCCTTTAGTAAAACGGTACCAAGGTTCTTAGTAGTCTTGTTGCACTGGAGATACTGTCATTATGAACAACTCAGCACTATCGTAAAACCTAAATCGTGATGCCATAATCTGTTGCCATGCGACTTAATTACACAAAGAGTGGAACACCATGATTAAAATTTCCCCTTCTAAGCAGATATCGCCATCCAAAGGCGGGATTCCATTCTATTGTACATACTCAGATATATTGGCGCTCCCTGAATTATTTCTGATTCCAATAACTAAATTTCATGAGAACCGAGAAACATACATTACTACTTGTGTTTTTTAAAGCGATAGTGAAACAAGTTCTCACATCTTAGAACAATCATTCTCGATTTTGCTTTTTGGATATATATTATAAGTCCTCTTGCCGAGTGCAGTTTTTATGAAATGCAGCAAAATGGACAACCCTCTTGCCCTACTCACGGGATTCAAATATACGACTCTCGATTCCCGAGGTCGACGCTCTATCCCCGCACGGCTGTTATCGTTTTTTTTTTTTATCTCTTACCATATATTATACATAATACAAGATAAATGTTTTTATCTTGAAACGATCACACTACCATTCATGATCGGGTTGAGGTTCTTATCATAGTCCGTGTTCGAGTCAATGGCTGTTCCATGTGTGACCCGCCG
The DNA here is from genome assembly GCA_947846245.1 of Cerastoderma edule. Classification (NCBI taxonomy): domain Eukaryota; kingdom Metazoa; phylum Mollusca; class Bivalvia; order Cardiida; family Cardiidae; genus Cerastoderma; species Cerastoderma edule. The sequence goes on along the minus strand of OX401404.1, from coordinate 44,216,664 downwards.
CTAGTATTGCTAGTTGTTATGAAAGCGTCCCGGAACGTCAACTCGAATATTGTCACACTTTGGCGATTTTAGGGATTTTAGGGATTAGGAGGACCTTCAAGGGATCGTTGACTATCGATTTTCTTAGCACTTATAAAGGGTTACCATTTATTATGTGGTTTAATGGGGAATTCCGCAAAAATGTCATGATTTTAACTTTATATATTTATGTATATCATCTTTATTGAATCATATCGACGATATATGTCCCAGAAAAGTAAAAGACATGTAGTTTGTAAAAACAAGATCCATGGAAAGAATTCACATTCTTGATTAGCATTCCTGTTCTAACTAAAGTCATCAATATTGATATTCATAATTACTGTTAAATTGATTGAATGAAGTCTGAAAATATGATAGGCACCATACACTTTGGAATAAGACAGTTTAACCTAAGTGGACAGGCTGAACTTCGAAGTGCTCTGACGTCTTTATGGAATCTGTAGGCCGGTAGCCTGTGTCTTTTTCCATATGATGTGAATGTTGGCTCAAAGTCGTACATTTTCAAAAGAGCGATTGAAGAATCATGTGTGCACGACTTGGCGTAAATCACTGGCATCATGACTATTCTATCTGAATATGGATGCTATAAATCTGGTAAAACTTGGTCGAGTAGGTAAAGAAGGTTCCATGGCACACGCAATCACCCTAGCCTCGTCTGCTAGGTGATTGTGATGCTTTCTTCCGAATATTTTCTTATGTTAATAAAAGGATGAGCAGTCTTGTGCATCACATCTCTAGAATACCTTACCTACGCTAATTCGTTATTTCTGTATACGTATCCATCTAGTGCCAAGTTGTGCCTAACTTTTCTATTTGCAATGAAATTGACACTTATCTGTGCATTCAAGCGATGATTTAGTCTAAAATGAAGTACAAGTAAGATAACCATGTGTTAGCTCTTTTAAATATCAACAAAACTATTAGTGTTAAACAGGTTGTATACTTAATGCTTTTAAAGAATCGAAAGTTTATTAATTGCAACCATTGCAATTAAATCAATCGGTAAATATCGGAATTAAACAATTATCAATTCAGGTTGGAATTTTTCTTTTATTGAATTTTTTATTGATGTAATGTTCCCCATGATAGCCCCCCTAATCACCCACCTGCAAAGGTGTGATGAAAAATCGAGTCGACGTTCAGGGAACACACCCTTTTGGAGCAGCCAGTAAAAAATCTTTCATTGCCCTTTTGTTTACATGACATGCTATAACATAATACCTTGTCTAACCTGCATGCATGGCAGAATTCTTTAGATACAAACCTGGATAAAAAATAACGTTTCCCCAATGACTAAGTCCCAAACAAATTTAAATGTATTTGTTACGTTTCACAAGTCTATTGTACATGCTGATGAAATTATTTCCTTTTGACAACAGTCTAACCATACAAAGTGTTTCTGAGAGTATGTGATACAATTCAATAGTAGGTTCATGTATACGAAATTAATCTAACATCCAGCATCTAACACCTAGAATTCTGTAACTAATCTTAATTGATTGATGTGGTATCACATGTTGAGATCTAGAAAGCGATATTTACCCAACTTCATGAATTGTTTTAAGATGTTCACCTTTGGTTGGATAAGGGAACAAAAACAAAATGGAAAAATCATCTGTAAACTACTTTAGGTGTCAATAATACGACAGTTAGGAGTAGATACTGAGAATGTCACTTCTTTAAAGAGAATATATATGTCATTACCGTTTGGTATTGCACATGTCGAAATACCTGCTTGCCCAGACTCTAAACGAGTTCATATTTAGCCCAAATCGAGGATTCAACATAAAACTATCAGAAGTCCCTCACAAGCGTCAAGCACTAACTATAGTCTTGCTTTGATCCCTCGATATATCGTCTCGAAATCACATAAACGATATTTCTGCGAGATTATAATTTGTTTAAATTTGCATTTGATGGAATACCACAGTTCCATATAAAACAATATCCTATAGAAAATGTTCTTAATGCAAATACTAACATATGAATGAGTACATATGCGAACTGTTCTTAATGGAAATGTGGCCTAGAATTATAGTTCTGGAGTTTTCAACAGTTATAAGTCAAATTACATACGTCTTTTCACCTATTGATGTACAGCTCCTAATATTTCCTCGACATGACTGTGCAATTTCCTTCAAAACCACCGACTGTGTTCCCACACAAACATTACAAACCAGGGTCGATGGACGAGCAAATCATGTTGTGCGGATTTACATAGCACCGCAAACACATTGGCCGAGTCTGATTCAAAACTTAGGACCCCTGACTACCCAGAAGAAAAAGTATTTGACTACTGATTTTCAGTAAGAGCATGCTTAATATTGACTGTGAATGTCATGTCTTTTTACACAGTTTCAAGGTGACAAGAAATGATCTGTATATTTACTCAATTGGTATGCTAGATGTACGTATATCTTTAAATGACTTTAATTCAACATTTATTGATTCATGAATGCACATTGTGATGTCACTATTAGAAAGTTATGTGTTTATATTCATCAAATACTTGAAACAACTAGCATTTCTATGAAAGAAATCGAACCGAATTGAAACACTGGATACTATTCAAATTCAAAATACATTTTAATACTCAACTTGTGATACAATACATGAGTAAATATAATAGACTATATAAAACAGTGTACCTATTTCTAACACGTGACAAACAGTTATAGTCTATAAGATGTAATGTATTTTGGGCTTGTTGCCAATGATATTAACCCTTATAGTGCTGGAACCGACTTCATGCTTACACAAACAGGTAAAATCCAGGCCAGCCACCAAGTAAATTGGCGGCAAGCCTGTGCTCTAATCTGTTTGCTGTTCTGAGAATATTTTCCTCATCAAAATTAAGCAGATATTGAAGGTTTTGGCAAGCAGGTGACATAACAATCTATTTCAAAAGAATTACGCAGCATTCTGAGAATTTATCATACAATTATGTTATGTTATGTCATGTCGGAGAGGCTACCGTCTGATAAAGCACAGAAGAAATTCCTCGTATGGATCATTTTCTTGTGCAGTCGCGATTTATCCGCCAATGCTCACGCTTCATTTGTGCTATATGTATCTTTTATTACTAGGTCAATGAACTTTTCCTTAAAACACAATTTAACGCATTTATTTAACAAAAAGACACAATTTATCTGTAGGCATAATCATTGCGAATATTGACCATTGTGTGAGGGGGTGAAGTAATTCGGGAAATATCAACGTCTGTACTAGAACTATCAATCGGACTAGAGGATATAGAGACTTTTATAAATATTCAAGATAAATCTATAATTCTCTGTCTTCGAGAGGCGCTTAATGAGGGTAATCAAACGTCTAATGAGCTATTCGGATGGCTTTTGTTACGTTCGATGATCTTTTGACCTTTTCAGTGTACCAGTAGCACGAATCCTGTTATATCTTAGGTTGAATAACTAATTTATGGTTTCTTTTTGTGATTTGTTACTTAATTAGCTTTGAATCTGGCATTAAATTTATTCATATCTGAATTCATATTTATTGTGCAAGATACATGTTCGTGCTTCCATTCCGTCGTAAATATTCATATTTCGAAAATTCGCTCGTTAAGTTCTGATACCTGTACATCTAATGAATAATTATTCGCCATCATCTTTCAAACGATACCAAAACCAATTATAGAAAGGATGTTTATAACCAATTCAATTCATTCTTTTATTGGCAATCATCGACAAAATTTGTCTATGGCCGCTTAAAGCACTATAATATGGCTTAGACAAAGAGAAAATGACCAACAGACATTGAGCCCGATATACGAAAAATGGAATTTCAAGAATGGTGATACTATGAAATTGAGAGAGTCTGTGGTCAAGGAAAAGCAATAGTGTTTAAAGTTCCATCACGAAAAGCAAAGTTCTCGGAAAGATATCTACAAATGCTCAAAACAATAACACGTGTATGAATGATTAAGTATGCATTTATGCCATTGAGACAAAAGAAGAATTTGCTCATCATGAAAAAATCCTTCTTTTATCACAATGATTCCCAGTATTGTTTGTTTGAACCCTTTACCAAACGCCAAAATTTCGTCAGTCACAAATTGAAAGAGTTTGGAGACGACATTTCAATATGTAGTGAAATTGAGAAATAATCTTGACAGGGCAGAAAACATTTTGGGGAATGAAGAAATTGCTTGTTACGAGCAATTCCTCCTTCTTCCACAATGCTTTCCAGAGTCGTCTGCGGCAAACTGGTCAAATGTCATTATTGTTTGGTAATTGGCTAAATGTGTTTTTGTCAAAAGAAACAAGCTAAAACAATTGCTCCTTTGTTTCCCACAATGCTTTCTAGAGTCGCCTGCAGCAAACTGGTCTTATAACAAGTTCAAGTTCAACAGTTATTGTTTGGTTATGGGTTAAATGCGACTTTCCATCCGACCTTTATGGGGTTCAAGGACATCTGTCCCAGCGATATGTTCCATTCAGCGCGTTGCGGCTTTTCCAGCATTGCATGATTATAGATAACAAATTATCAATAAATGCTGGTTACTCGTTAACAAGACCTCGTTGATTACAGTACACTTGCATTTAATGACGTGCCCGTATATCCCCCAGCAAGGTTCATTGGCACGACATGTTAACCCTTATAGTGCTTGAGCCGGCCTCATGCTTATGCAAACAGGTTGGATCCGGGACAGCCGCCAAGTAAATTGGCGGCTGATCTGTGATCTAACCTGTTTGCTACCCTGAGTATCTTTCCTTATCAAAATTAAGCAGATATTTAAGGCTTTGGAAAGCAGACGACACAAAAAATTATTTTTGAAAAAACTATTCAGCATTGTAAGGGTTAATGCTGAATTATTGACCTTCTATGGGATGGTATGGTGCATGGCTGCATGCTAACGGTGAAATCGTATGATTGGGTTTATTTTAGCACATTTTAAACCAATAGAATGATTGTTAATTTTCTAAAAATAGATTATTGTGTCGTCTGCTTTCCAAAACCATCTGCTTAATTTTGTTGAGGAAGGATACTTAGAATAGCAAACAGGTTAGACCACAGGCCAGCCGTCAATTTACTTAACGGCCGACCTGGATCTGACCTGTTTGCATAAGCATTTTGTCGGTTCCTATGGAACGCCACAACTGTCTTATGTTCAACACTGATATGATGTTTGCTTCATTCCTGTGTTGTTGTGTCGAGTGATCATTATGTTAAGTTTATAATATAGCATGTTCGGTTAATCAATAACGTTGTTGAGTCTAACTATTCATTGTCCAGATAAACATTGGTTTGTTCGGTTGAAAGCACATGATGTTGGGTTGACTTATCATTATGTTGGGTTCACAAATCATCTTCATTCAAAGAATTGAATTTGTCCATTTCTTGCAGAAATGTCACACGCCAAAATTTGTAATTTCGTCCATGTGACACTTTAAAAACTGAAAATTAACGGCATAATGCTTTTATAGACAATATTTAAAATGATATTTGCTGAATGTACATGGATCGCGCCTTTATGTAAGCATTTGATATACGAATTGGTACATCGAGTGTAGAATAATGAAAGATTTACAAGTTCTTGCAGAAATGTCTGACGTCGACGTTCACGGTGACGTTAACGTTAAATCTACTGTGTACGTGCGTACGTTTCAAACCATCGTTTTTATTAAATGTATTGTCTAAGTGTTCAAAGATCTAATATTAGTTTGAATATTTGGACAATAGGAAACTTAAATCATATGCAATTGACATGCTATATTAAGCAATAAGTACTTCTCATGAATTGCCGCATACAACAGCGTTAGAAATGCAAAGAACAACGTCACACGACGTACATGCTTGAGTACCAAAACGTGACACTACGTCATACGTATGCATTTACGATTGCATTTTCAATGAGACGATGCAGATGTGGATGTTTACCTTAGTGGCAAATTTTCTCCGTTTATCAAACATGTTCCTGGATAAGTCTGCTAAATATACATTAGATATTCTATATATGAAGTAGTGGACGAATACAGACTCGTTATGTGTGTTTTTAAGTTGTCACCTTTCTTTTTAGTCGCCATTGGTTGACTATGTCAATAGCGCCCAATGAAAGCAGCTCGTTTTCAATGCATATACCGCGCTCTCGCTCCTTTTGTGTCTCGAAATCTATCCTGCTACCCTAGGGGAAAGGCTTTGTAGGGGAGCTATCAACATTGAATGGATTTATTCTGAGAATTAATCGCAGTTCAGAGATTTTCTAATGGCTTCTCAATTGCCGCTCACAGTGTTGAGTAAGTGCACCTAGTTCGTTCACGACAGAAATTTTAACCCTTTACCAAACGCCAAATTTAACGCCGACACATCGTTTAATGATCTCCTTCATATGAAGACATAAACAGACTTGCAACGTAAGCTATAATCTGCAATTGTGAAAAAAGAAGAAATGGCTTTTAGCGAGAAATTTCGTATTCCCTAACAGTTTCATTTTATCAATTTGGACCAGTCGATAAAATTCAGTATGAGGAAATGATTTTTTTTTTGTCGATGGAAACCCTTTTGTTGATCATGTAGCTGCTAGTGTCGAGCATATCATAATCGAAATATTCTGTTATATAGCTGGAATGTTGATAGCATTGCTTTATAGCCGATTCTTTACAGATGTGCGGAAGATAAAAACATTTTCTTTAAAACTATACAAAAGTTGAACTGTTGTATGCAACGCGCTGAAGAATTGCCATTACAAGCGTTCAAACTAACACGTTGCTGCTTAATTTGTCTCGAACCACACGTTTGTCAATAGTAATGCAAGTGTTTACATGTATACAGATGTGCTAAAAATAACAGTAGCTATTTTGTAATTGTGACGAAAAATCTCTTACGAACTTTGCAGAGGTGTCCCAATGCATTTCGGATACGAACACTTGCGCTTTCCAGTGCTTTGATAAAACTCGGTTTGATAATAGTTTTCTCTCTGACGCACATTTCTAGGGTTACGTGACGAGCGTGTCGACCAATTTTAAAATCTTGGTACAAAATATTCTTACCTATTTCAATGAATCTGCATGACAGAAATTGTAGGCCGTTGCAAACAAAATAAACAGTTAAAACGGTTCAAAGTACCAGCAAGCTAAATTCATTGAAGCAATTTATGCTTTTGTCCCCATAGTGTCCACCAAATATGACAGAGACGATATCCAATATTTGTCATAAAGCGGAGTGTGCTTTGCATTGGTCGCGGAACACAGAAACTAGCCTGGGGTTCTAGCCCGTGCATATACCCCACTCTGATGCGGGGTAAACGCACGGGCAAGGACCCCAGGCTACACAGGAACGTCTTGCCAGCAAGCTAAATTCCTGGAAGCAATATATTCAAAGTACCAGCAAGCTAAGTTCATTGAAGCAATTTATGCTTTTGTCCCCATAGTGTCCACCAGATATGATAAAGACGGTTTACAATATTCGTCACAAAGCGGAGTGTGCTCTGCATTGGTCGCGGAACACAGAAACTAGCCTGGGGTTCTTGCCCGTGTGTATACCCCGCATTGGTGCTGGGTATACGCACGAACAAGGATCCCAGGCTACACAGGAAAGTCTTGCTGCGGATATTGCTTTTTCCCCTCTTCGATAGTATTGCTCCCGCTTCAACCGGCAGGTGCGAGCATAAAATGACTATATAGTGCGCTCTTAGACTATTGGAAATTGGCGACACAGACATGTGGTCGGAAACGGTTATTGGTGCGTGCGACCATCACTACTCTGTTTACAAGGGTTTGTTCTGAGGGTGATTCTCACGGTGATTGTGATTCTAATGGGAAGTGGATCGTCTCGGGACTATTATGTGTAACTAATTGCGTGAAACTTCTTGAATATTCGCCATTCGATTGCATTGTACAATACAATACGGTTTTTAGAAGACAATTGATAAAACAACAGAATTGGCTCAAATTGTTCCACATTTTATCTCTTTTTGATTAAAGTGTAGTTTCTTACATAAAGAGTAGAAAACTCAGATTATTTAATAATTCCGATTATTGCCCTTGATAACTTTAAACTAATGGCATTAGTATTTATACTGATGCTTGGTAAATATTTCGATAGCGTGATGAAACATCAACTGGGGTCGAGCTACTGAAGTTGAAGTTTTAACTCATTTTAAATTGATTGAGAAACAGGTTCTTAGAACTTACTTAAATTGATCTTGGGTCTACCTCTGATAGATAACCAGTGCTTGTATTGATTCTATAAAGTCCCATATAGGACCACGCTTCTCACGAGAGTCGGACTCACGACCCTCATGGTTCGATTTGAATTTTCTTTCTATGGATCACTGTCTACCATTTCTCATTAACCTACGAAATTTGTCCATCTTCAGTCGATATACCACTTTCGGATATATCATTATTTTTAGAATCTTCAAAAAAGAAGAGGTTGTGAAAATAGTCAAAATACAGATCTGCATGATTATTGTATTCAATCATTTTAACAAAAAATGTATTTACAGAGCAGCTGCTTATTTAAAGCGTTATTAAGTTCCTATTTTGCTGAGCATGATATATTTTGACAAATGAATGATAGTTATTTTAGAAGAAGCCTTTGGCTTTGTGCATATCTTGCCATGTGTAATAGTATTTCTTTTTATGTAAATATTGATCTTGATTTTGATTTGTTTGAACAAATTAATAACGCATTAACAAACTCGTGTAGAAATTATATTTTCATTTGCTTCACTGGCATCTTTGAACCTCTATCTATTTGAGATACAGTAGAATAAAGTTTTATTATGGAGTTTGCAAAATTTTAATCATCTTTGGTATGCCTTTTTCTCTGAGGCATAGTCAGGTTTCAAGCCCCCCACGATTATGATATGTGATTCACTGACTGAGTTGCTGATTTGTTGTAGAAAAGGTGCTGTTCCTAGTTTTGACCGGGTGAAAAACCGATGGCGATTGCAAACTTCATTCCGCGATTCATTAATTACAGCGATTATGATCGCTGAGGGGGGATTTGATTCATTGATATCTGAGAGGGGTTTTGTTTCAAGTCACGATATTTCGCAAAGATGGCAGCCATCGGCTTTAAAGCCAGCATGTCGTAAAAAACCACTGCAAAACTGGGTGAAATGAATTAAACATTATGAAAGAATTTGTTTAAACATTGCGAATCTCCACATTTATGACAGTATAACGCCTGCACTATTTATGAGTGATGTTAAAATGTGCCATTTTAAGGCATTGTGTAACACACAATTTCACCTGTTTGTTTATATTCAAGTAACGTTTAAATAGTGATGAGGGCCCGGATAAAAGAGTGGCGGTCACCTGGTTAGAAACGTCACGTGATACACATGAAAATACTCAATCGTATCTGCTCGGCAATTCCCGTCAAAAGTCTGTAGATATCATTTTGAAGAAATGGCCGTTCCAAAAGGAAACTACTCTCATTTTTTAAGGTAAGACCTGGGTAATGGAGGAAGGTTAGCGTAACAAAATTAAAGATTTAACAGAACAAATTCCGTGTTAAAGTCAAGTTTCATATTATAAGAATTTTTCCTGGATTGGAATCTTTTTTTTTGGCAACTACATTCATGTAATTTTAGTTTCAATGTGAAAATTGAAAATTAAAGGGAGGAAATTTATATGAAATAAAGATAAAAAATGTTGATATTCATTTTATAAATATAAATTCAAAATCTCAAACAAATTTTGAAGATTGGCTAGGTGAAAGCCTTTGAAATGATAGTTATTTTTGTGAATTACATTTCAACTAAGTTTTTAACCAAAGCAATTGTCAGTTTTCCATTACCCAGGTCTTACCTTAAAGGCAGATCAAAGGAGAGGAGTACAAATAAATTACTGAAAAAATATATGGAGTTCTTTTATTATGTTCATTAAAGTCATGAGAATAAGTTTAGGAATGCGTTGAGATCCTATTTAATAGACTCATATAAAGTAAGTTATTGTGCTTGAAATATAGTTGTTTCCAATTCGATCATGTTTATCAACATCCTGTTTGTTTATATATTCAAAATAAAGAATGTTGATTGGTCGGTTCAAAAATAGGTGTATAAACTGTCAAGGTCAGAGGTGAAGAATCAGGAAATCTGAATTATAAAACTTGCTAGTCTGGGTTATTTCTGGTTTACTTTCACATTTGAGTTGTGCTGATGGTGTTTTCTGATGATAACTATTTGAATCTGTCCAAAAGTTTACCAAATGATATTGATTGAAATAGCATGAATCTCCTTTAATGGGCCTTTAACATCAACAACGCGAATATTTGAAATGGAGAATTTCTCCGGTTTCATTGGTCCCTGACATTTGTCGGTTGACCTTGTTTGTAATTGTTTTCAAGAATATGGGACTTATTAAATCATACATAACCATTTGATACACTATTCGTTCTGATTAACTTCTATTCCGGTTGGATTTGATACAATTTTGCTCCGACTTGTTGATAAAGGAAACGATATTGAGTTCAAAGACTGTTTGCTTAAGTTGTTATATTGTCATGGTTACATATTGTTCTGGACGTGTTTTTCTTCACAGCGTTTTGCAAAAGAGTATGAAAAACAATGTAAAACTATCATTTATTTTAACTATTTGTTTGTAACGTTTATATTCACTTAACACTCCTAGTTTCTTAATTCTTATTTGTGACTCTGACTGCATGATAGATCGAAACTTACATAATACTTTGTACAAACTATATATGATATGACTATGTACTATGTACTTGTTTAATAAATCATGTTCTGTTCTGTTCTGTTCTGTTTTGTTCACTTATATATGCGTAGCCAATGTAAGGAGGAACGTGTTAAGGGTATCATACGTATATTGTATAAGCATTACGTGAATGACTAATATTATTGCATCGCACCTTTAACACGCGTAATGAATTGGCTAAGTGAATCATTGCGTTCGTGGTATTCAATTTTAGCACATTTAGAAGGAAATTTGTGACATGATGCCATTTGAGTAAGACACACCATGGTATGAAGACGCTAGCTCTAGACTTAACATTTAAGGCGGTAACGACGAAATCATAGACAAAAATACATTCTGGGATAATAGCCATTCACCATGTTTTCGAATTGTCCGGATATGATAACTTTGCCAGGGAGATTCCTTACGTGAGTATACTGTTTTGACATTTTCCTTTAGTAGAAATTGGATTGTTTATTCATTTTACTTAATACTATTGAATTATACATGTAACGCTTCCCCTTGCGATTCGCTTCTCCCTGCATTTCGTACAAATGATCGCCCGCCAAGGTTGCAAAGCTGTCGGGAATGCAAACGCCTTTTTGCAAGAAAAAGTAATGTCCATGTTTAGATAAGCTTCTGGTGTAAGCATAGACTTGTAAAAATCACACCGACTAGAGTTGTTAATATCGGATAGCCAGTTTTGATTAGCACAATCAATCTATAAGCCTTTGTTTGAATATATTGCAATACGAGATAAAGGGAAAGAGAGAAGGGGAACACATGTACAGAGATATTGTTCTAAGCCGTTGTAATAAAACTAAGTAAAACTGGTCTAATTAATGCATACATGGTGACCTTAATATGTGCTGTTGCTTGTGGGTTCAAAAACAAGGATTGTTACACCGATACTCTCTACAGAAGAATGAATAGCGTTCTTACATGGTACTCTGTGCAATAATAACAGTGCATCACGAAACAAGTTCACAGTTAAAGAAATTGTTATATGTAGTTTAGACTTATTCATTTTGCATCGATTGTGTGGGAGTGTACTTCGGTAAGAAACTTCGAAGCCAAAGCCAAGGACATGTTTACAGGGAAATCCTGGCAAGTCGAAACATAACTAAAAGACATATTGACACAGCGCTATAGTTCATGTAGATAGCCATCGATACCACCTGGGAGGGGTGAGGGATGTGGAATGAGGTTGAGCAGAAACGAGTATATCATGTTTGTTTTATATATACTATATATATCCGTTTATGTCTTCTTTGGGCATTAGGCTTAATTCAGTAGCACTGATCCCGTGATAAGATACTTCTCGTTTGTTAATGTCATTTTTCTTTTTTCAAAACAAGTCCTTGTTAGTGTGGATACGCGCAGGGGTAATACCGTATGTCCTTGTGTGCGGCTGTGGTTGTAGAGAACGCATTTCTCTCTTTTTTTTTTATTTTCGCATTTTCATGTTTATATATTTCTCATTTCCATATTTGTGTTTGTTGAAAAACTTTATACTTTGAGTCGTACTCTTCAAATGAGGCAATCGATATATTGAATTGAATCGGATTGGCTGACGAAAGTTATGAGACAAACCAAACGAAAGCAAACTTGAGGCTGTTCTTGTCGTCTCTGCTTGAAACCCTTGAAGATCAATTGGAAGATCTAAGTACTTTTACCGATGAGGGTTTAATCATCTGGGATCCTTTGAAATGTGGACAGATTTGAATCTTGTTTCCTGCGACGGGCCTACTCTTTATTATTTATCGTCTCCTTCATGTATACTAACTAGCTATCAATTAATTTTGTGCTGAACATCAAAGGAACAAACGAGAAGGAACGAGAAATTGCTCGTGACGATAGTGTTTTCATTTGAGTCGATTGTTCCTTTCAACAATGATAGAATAAACTTTATTATCCATTATTCTATTACTTTTTGTGAAGTCATGTGTGGATTTAAAAAATGTCTAGTCGAGGATCAGTACTTTGGAAATGGTAAAAACTTTAAAATAAAGGTCTGTTCCGGTCTGATCTGCTTTGAAAACGGTATTGTTCAAGGATAAGTTGATGGGATTTTCCAGGCACATACACCAATTATAGTGCTGTACATAAAACCTTTAACTGCCTACTAACCTTTGTAGGACCCGTGAATAATTTATAAGTACCTCATTTGGTCTTCGTTAGCGTTTTAGTGTGATTAGGAAGTCTCCACACTAGTTTGGTTTGCGTTCAAACTGCCGACGATATGAAGATGATTGTGATTTACACCGAGGTAGCTTTTTACTAAACCATTTATGCTAATAATTTGCTTAAGTTCAAAACAACCTTTTTTCAATATTAAGATAAAAAACATTGTAAAGTAACACATCATTGGCATCGTCTCTCTGAGACGCTTCCAATGACATGTCACATTACAATATTGTACTTGTAACTTATTGTGACATTATTCATGTTTATTAGTTTTGACTTACGTAACTATTTTCCGTGAGTCGTTTAGTAAAACAGTTCCCAGTTGCTTCCGAAAACTAGTCAAACAAGGTAATCATACTTTCCCGTCTTTCTTTGGATTCGCATTTTCTTTACATCATACACTATTAAAAGGTTATAGTTACTTAACGTTTTGAGGATCATTCTTTTTTATGGACTTCTGTGTCAATATCGTTCGTTCATCCGGAACCGATGACTTTCTACTATGCTCCCATATATCCCTGTATAGACCAACTCATCTAATCTTCAATGATAGCATCGATGTTTATTTGTAACGTATATAGGGGATGTTGCATCAAATGGTTGTGATACTGTTGAAGAAAGTGTCTCAAAAATTAAAGTTGAATTATTCATGATTGGTTGGGTTTGAGGTGCAATGTCATTCAACAGCCCGACTCCCATTGCCTGCGCTTTGAACACTGTTACTCTTGAATTTTAAATTATTGTTGCGAATGAAACACTGATTTGCAAGTTTATCGATCGGTAATTGAAAGTGTCCATACCTATCATGATATCTTTGAGGTTAATGGGTTCTTAAAATCGGTTCTGGAAACCGTATAGACTATGTGCTAAGTGAATGAATCATTCTTCAGGATTTATAGTCATTTATTGGTTCTTTGACAAATATTCTATTTTTTTTTGTATTTAAATGGGTTTTTCATTTAATGTTCTTTTGACAACTTCTTTTTTGTATTTATATGGGTTATACATCATGATATGTAACTTTTTTCATACACCATGTGATATATTTGTTTTTTCATGCTATGTATGTATGATGATGTACTATGTACAAGTCGTGAAATAAAATCTGTCCTGTTCTGTTCTGTTCTGTTACCAGTAATTAAACTATGTTACAATGCCCGACACTTAATGATAGAGGAATAACCCATACAAAACGCCAATAAGGGCTGGTCAAGTCGCCATTCCGTAAGTCAGGCGGTAGATAATCTTTCATGAAAGTCCGAATGCCGTCACCGGGATTTGGACCCCCGTGGAGAGGGGCCATATGATTTCAAGTTCTGTGCTGTAACTTCTAGGCCACGGTTGCCTCGACAGGTATTCGGTGTTAAACGAGGGGTGTAATGGCTTAAAGGTTAGACTAATTTTCCCATAAAACACAAGTGACTTTATAGGTAAACAGCAAAATACATCCATCTTTGGCTCTAACTGTGTGTTGTTGAACATTGCTAAGTGTTTCTGAGAACGAAATACAGTCTCTGCTGCTTTTCACTCCTATAATGAGGAAGGTAGAATATATTCGTAATAGAGGTTATGCGAGGTCATCTGTTTCATGCATGTCAAAAGCACTTGCATAGTCTATAATTGTCTACATCAGAGCTCAACCTTATGTAATATCTAAAAGATATGTAACTAGATATTGCCAATTAAAACAGCTTCTTTATTAATCTCTTCTATTCGATTTGCTTATAAGATTTTGTTGTTTCGTTAATTTTGTTATCATTTCTTCCGTATCATGAAGAAGAAAAAAGATATAAAGATGTCTGTATTTAGTCCACTTGATCCTGAAGAGACAAAGTTTATAAGCCTAGCTTTTGCTCGAATGATTTTCATATCTTTGATATCTAATTGTATATCTATGGATCAAGCAGTATAAAATTATGATCGGAATACGTCTAA